>SJYR01004331.1:3849-59415 GCA_006410655.1 Kobus ellipsiprymnus
ATGAAAAGAGAATGTTATAAACAACTTTATATTAAAATTTTATGTAAAGTTACAGTCAAGCTGCTTGAAAAACTGAAATTACCAACACTGACACAGAAAAAAATATAAAATATGACTGGCTCTAAAAGAGAAATTGAATTCACAGTTTATAGTCACGATAAAACAAACAACTCCTGGTTCAGATGCCTTAAACAATGAATATTATCAAATACACAAGGAAAAAATACAAACTATCTCACATGAAGTGAAAGTTGTGTCTGACTCTTTGCCACCCCATGGACCACACAGTCCATGAAATTCTCCAGGCCAGAATACTGGAGTGGGTAGCCTTTCCCTTCTCCAGGGGATCTTCCCAACCCAGGGATTGAACCCAATAAACTCTTACAAAAAATTAGGAGTAAGGAATATGTCCCAACTTATTTTATGAGGGCAGCATAACACTGACAGCAGAACCAAAAAAGAACACATTTTGGAAAAATTACATGCTAATGTCAGTCATTAACCTAAATGAAAAATCTTAACAAATTTAAAACTGCATCAAATCCCCATATCATGACCAAGTTGTATTTAACCAGGAATTCAAGGTTGGTTTACCATTTCAAAAATCAATCAACACAGTTCATCATATTAACAGAATTTTTCTTAAAAAATCTTATGACCAGATAAATACAGAAAAACATTTGAAAGAATGCAGTTTTGTTCATCATAAAAACTATCAGAAAATGTAAAATAAGATAAAAAAGTTCTCAACCTGACAAAAAGTATCTATATAAAACCCACAGCTAACATTAAACTCATAACAAAACACTCAATATTTCTCTTCTAAGATCAGTAAAAGGCAAGGCTGTCTTCTCACTTCAATTCAATATTGCACAGGTGGTTCTGGCAAATACAGTACAATGAATGAATAAATGAACGAGTGGAAGAATGCCACAAGTATTGGACAGAAAAAAAAAACTATCTTTTTTGCAAACAACATGACTTCCTATATAGAAAACCCTAAGGAATGTACATAATCTACTATAACCACTGAGTTTGGCAAGGTCACAGGATATAAGATCAATATACCATAATCAGTTATATTTCACTATACTAAGAATTTTTCTTGCCTGAAAAATTCCACAGACAGAGGAGCCTGGTAGGCTATAGTCCATGGGGTCACAAAGAGTTGGACACAACTGAGCAACTTCACTTCCTTTTCCTTTCTTTTTATACTAAGAACTGGAAGAACAAGAGTATTTACAATAGCATAAAAAGTTGGAAATACATACTTTGGTATAAAATTTAAAAACATGTGCAATATCTGTATGGTGGTGATGGCTTAGTCACTAAGTCATGTCCTACTCGTTGAGACTCCATGGACTATAGCATGCCTGGCTCCTCTGTCCATGCAATTTCCCAGACAAGAGTCCTGGAGTGGGTTGCCATTTCCATTTACAGGGGATCTTCCTGACTCAGAGATCGAATTCACGTCTCCAGCATTTGCAGGTAGATTCTTCACCAACTGAGCTACCAGGGAAACCCTACAGTATCTGTATGCTGGCAAATATAAGATATTGCTGGCAGAAATTAAAGAAGCCTTAAATGATCTGAAAGAAATGCCTTGTGCTTAAGGATTGGAAAACTCAGTATTAAAATGTTATTTCTTCCCAAATTGATTCAAAACTCCAAAGAAATCCAATCAAAATATCAATAGGCTGGCTGTAGGAATTATTGAGTTAACTTTAAATTTTATAAAGATGAAAAGAATTGAAAATATCAAAAATAATTTTTAAGAAGAAGAAAAAGGTCCAATGATTCACGTTTCCTAAATATAAGTCTTACTCTAAACTTAATTATTCAAAATGGTGTGGTATTGGTATTAGAGCAGAAAAAAAGATTAATGGAACTGAAGAGAGTCCAGAAATAAAGCCATGTACATACAGTCAATGAATTTTCAATAAAGGTATTTAGATAATTCAATGGGGAAGTGATTTGCAACAAACTGTGGTGGAACATGTGTTCAACCAGAGCTTCCCTGGTGACTCAAGATGGTAAAGAACCCTCCTGCAATGTAGGAGACCCAAGTTCAATCCGTGGGTCAGGAAGAACCCCTGGAGAGGGGAATGGCTACCCACTCCAGTATTCTTACCTGAAGAATTCCATGGACAGAGGAGCCTGGAGGGCTACAGTCCATGGGTCACAAAGAGTTGGGCACGACTGAGCGACTAACACATATGATCAACCATTTGAAAATAACATCCTCAACATCTTTTACACAATAAACACATATTCATTCAAGATACATGAGACTTGAATGAAAAAGATATACTTCTAAATTTTAAATGATGAATACCTTTTGCTGCCTTCAAGTAGGCAGTGATTTCTTAGGTTATAGAAAGGACTTACAATTTTTGTACTTTATAAGTACAAAAGGATTTTGCTAAATGCTGCCCCATTCTTTACCACAAATGACTATGTTCTGTTTCCCCTCCCTATATCCATTTATCCTCTTTGTATTGATTTTGAAAAGGCTGACTCTTTGTGAGTATATCTGATCACCTACCAAGTGTGATGCGGCACAAATGAAACTAATCCAGGGGACGAAATGTGGCAAAGAAAACACCAGGGACAAAATGGTAGGTGTGTTATTCCCTCAAATTTGGCTTGACACCAACTTAGGACACAGCAGCCCAGTGTTGTTGTTGTTGTTCAGTTGCTAAGTTGTGTCCGACTCTTTGCGAACCCATGAACTGCAGCAGGCCTGGCTTCTCTGTCCTGCACCATCTCCCTGAGTTTGTTCAAACTCATGTCCATTGAGTCAGTGATGCCATCCTACCATCTCATCCTCTGTCACCCCCTTCTCCTCTTGCCCTCAGTCTTTCCCAGCATCAGGGACTTTTCCAGTGAGTCAGCTTTTTGCATCACGTGGCCAAAGTACTGGAGCTTCAGTTTCAGCATCATTCCTTCCAATGAATATTCAGGACTGATTTCCTTGAGGATTGACTGGTTTGATGTCCCTGTTATCCAAGTAACTCTCAAGAGTCTTCTCTGGAAACACAGTTTGAAAGCATCAGTTCTTCAGTGCTCAGCCTTCTTAATGGTCCAACTTTCACAGCCACACATGACCACTGGAAAAACCATAGCTTTGACTATATGGACCTTTGTTGGCAAAGTGAAGTCAATGCTTTTTAATACACTGTCTAGGTTTGTTATAGCTATTCTTCCAAGGAGCTAGTGTATTTTAATTTTGTGGCTGCAGTCACCATCCTCATTGATTTTGGATCCTAAGAAAATGAGATCTGACACTGTTTTTTCCACATTTTCCCCATCTATTTGCCATGAAGTGATAGGACTGGATGCCATGATCTTAATTTTTTGAATATTGAGTTTTAAGCCACCTTCTTCATTCTCTTTTTTCATGCTTATCAACAGGCTCTTTAGTTCCTCTTCACTTTCTGCCATTAAAGTGGTATCATCTGCCTATCTGCAGTTGTTGATATTTCTCCCGGCAATCTTGATTCCAACTTGTGATTCATCCAGCCTGGCATTTTGCATGATGTACTCTGCACAGAATTTAAGTAAGCAGGGTGACAATATATAGCCTTGACGTACTCCTTTCCCAATTCTGAACCAGTCAGCTGTTTCATGTCCAATTCTAACTGTTGCTTCATGTGTCTCAGATCATCAGCTCTTTATTGCAAAATTCAGGCTCAAGTTGAAGAAAGTAGGAAAAACCACTAGGCCATTTAAGAATGACCTAAATCAAATCACTTATGATTGTACAGTGGAGGTGACGAATAGATTCAAGAGACTAGAATTGGTAGACAAGAGTGCCTAAAGAACTATGGATGGAGGTTTGTAACATTGCATAGGAGATGATGATCAAATGAGTAAGTGTCTAAAACTGATTTGGTGGGGCAGGAGTAGGCACACTTTTTCTGTGAAGGGTCAGACAGTACATATTTTAGGCTTTACATGCTATACAGTCTTCGTTACATCTCTTCTACACTACTGTTGTAGTATGACAGTGGCTAGACAATACATAAAATAATGAACCTGGCCGTGCTCCAGGCAAACTTTATTTACCAAAGATTTACAAAATTGCAAAAAGGATTTGGCATGTGGGCTGGAATTTGTCAACCTTTGTAGGAGAGTGTTATGAGATTTTCAGTAGACAGAAATAAAAAACCTGTGGCTAGAAGGAATCAAGCATTATTTTCACTAAAAAGTATTTGAACATAATATTAAACAAGAAAAAAATTGAAGGAATGATGCTACCCCACTTCAAGACTTCCTGATATCAAGACAGTGCTGTTCTGGTTAAAGAATAAACAATAGAGAGCCATAAATGGATCCCCCCATAAATACCGTCAACTTATCTTAAAAACAGGAATAGATACTCTCTTACCAAATGGTGCTGGGAACAACTAGACATCCATATGCAAAAAGGAATGAATCTAAACACAAATCTTTCATGCATGCCTGCTAAGTCACTTCAGTCATGTCTGACTCTGTGTGACCCTACGGACTGCAGCCTGCCAGGCTCCTCTGTCCAAGAATACTGGAGTGGGTTGCCATGCCCTCCTCCAGAGGATCTTCCTGACCTACAGAGCAAGTCTGCATCTCTTACATCTACCTGAACTAATAGGCGGGTTCTTTACCACTAGCACCACCTGGAAAACCCAAACACAAACCTCACACCCTTCAAATTTAACTCAGAATGGATCATAGACCAACATATAAAATCTAAAACTATAAAACTTCTAGAAGACACCAGAAGCAGAAGAGATTAAGAATAGGTAGCAAGAATACACAGAAGAACAATATTTTCATGCATGCCTGCTAAGTCACTTCAGTCATGTCTGACTCTGTGTGACCCTACCGACTGCAGCCTGCCAGGCTCCTCTGTCCAAGAATACTGGAGTGGGTTGCCATGCCCTCCTCCAGAGGATCTTCCTGACCCACAGAGCAAGTCTGCATCTCTTACATCTACCTGAACTAATAGGCGGGTTCTTTACCACTAGCACCACCTGGAAAGCCCAAACACAAACCTCACACCCTTCAAATTTAACTCAGAATGGATCATAGACCAACATATAAAATCTAAAACTATAAAACTTCTAGAAGACACCAGAAGCAGAAGAGATTAAGAATAGGTAGCAAGAATACACAGAAGAACAATATTAAAAAGGTCTTAATGACCCGGAAAATCATGATGGTATGGTCACTCACCAAGAGCTGGATATCCTGGAGTGTGAAGTCAGGTGGGCCTTAGGAAAGCATCACTACGAACAAAGCTAGTGGAGGTGATGGAATTCCTACTGAGCTATTTAAAATTCTAAAAGATGATACTAAGTGTTGTACTCAATATGTCAGCAAATTTTCAAAACTCAGCAGTGGCCACTGGACTGGAAAAGGTCAGTTTTCATGCCAATCCGAAAGAAAGGCAATGCCAAAGAATGTTCAAAACTACCATATAGTTGCGCTCAGTTCACATGCTAGTGAGGTTATGTTCAAAATCCTTCAAGCTAGGCTTCAGCAGTATATGAACCAACAACTTCCAGATGGATAAGCTGGATTTATAAAAAGCAGATAAACCAGAGATCAAATGCCAACATCTGCTGGATCACAGAAAAAACAAGAGAATTCCAGAAAAAACTTCTACTTCTTTGATTATGCAAAGGTCTTTGACCGTATAGATCACAACAAACCATGGAAAATTCAAGAGATGGGAATACCAACCACCTTACCTGTCTCCTGAGAAACCTATATGACAGTCAAGAAGCAACAGTTACAGACATGGAACAACTAACTCATTCAAAATTGGGAAAGGAGTCTGACACGGCTGTATACTGTCACCCTGATTATTTAACGTATATGCAGAGTCCATCACACAAAACGCTGTTCTGGATGAATCACAAGCTGGAATCAAGATTCCTAGGAGAAATATCAACAACCTCAGATAGGAAGATAATACTAATCTAATCACAGAAAGAGAAGAGGAACTAAAGAGCCAGTTGATGAGACTGAAAAAGCTGATTTAAAACTCACATTCAAAAAACTAAGATCATGGCAGCTGGTCTCATCACTTCATGGCATGTAGAAGGGGAAAAAAGTGGAAGTACTAACAGATCAGTGTTTGACAGGGATAGGTGGGGAGAAGAATAAACTGCCAGAACAGAGAGGTTTTATTTTGGTAGGACCATGAAAATAGTCTGGTGACATTATAATGATGAATACATGTCACAATACCTTTGTCCAAACTCACAGAATATAAAACACCAAGAGTGAACCAACCCTAGAGCAAGTGGGTAAATCATGGACTTTGGCTGATTATATGTCAATGCAGGTTCATTCCTGGTGTGTGTGTGTGTGTGTGTGTGTGTGTGTGTGTCATATAAAAGAAAAAAAAAGCACCATCCTGGTGAGTGATACCGATAAGGTGGGAGGCTATGCATACTCAGAAGCATATGAGAAATTTCTTATCTTCCTCTGAATTTTGTTGTAAACCTAAAACTGCTCTAAATAAAGTATTTTTTAAAGTTTTTGAGTAGCATCTCATTCACTGATGTCATGTGTACTACCATCAACTATATACTAACATGTACATACTATAAGGGGCTTCCCAGGTGGCTCAATGGTAAAGAATTTGCCTGGAATGCAGGACACGAGAGTTTGACCCCTGAGTGGGGAAGCGCTCCTGGAGAAGGAAATGGTACCACACTACAGTATTCTTGCCTGGAAAATTCCATGGACTGAGGAGCCTGGTAGTCTACAGTCCATGGGAACACAAAAGAGTTGGACATGACTTAGCGACTAAGCAACAGCACAGTATAAAATAAAGTTTAAAAATTAGAATAGAAATAAAATGTATTCTTCTTGAGCATCCCAGTGGCTCATTTTGTGTACCCCTGGGTGCAGCACTTCTCCAGTGACCCGAAGTAGCATTTCCAAAGTATGATCTGTGCAAGAGAAAGCCATTCCATGAAATACTAACAAGGGATGATTTTTTTTGAATGTGTACCATTGTAAAGTTTTGGGGAAAAGCTGAGGTTTAAGAAAAGGCAAGGAGATTTTTCATTTCAGGAATCCTCAGGGCCTTTAATTCATTTTGAGAGTACCCTATGTGCACTCTGAGTATCTCAGAGTAAGGGTGTTATACATAGCCTTCCTCAAATATAGCTGATCATGTAGCTGTCCTTCTTGGCATCTACTGTGGGAGCTACTTGACAGGTACTCACAATGCAACTCCCTATGAGATTAGTTCTGCAACTGCAGGAATTGTCTCTCTCTCTACTCACTTTGCATCCCCAGCCCCTGGTACTTGTTGGTTGACTAATTGATCAAAGGACCAATATCCAAATCCTTGTGGTTAGCTGTATTCCACAGACCTATATTCAAAGTTAACTCTTCAAAGTCTTGTGGCAGCAGGAAAAGTTCCCAACAGGTTAGAAAGATCATATTGTTAGCAGTGTCTCCTATGGCTTGGAGAAGGGAAGCTGTAGGAGATCAAGATCTTATTATTACTGCATGATCTCTGTCACAAATCCAGACAGATGACTGCATCCAGAGAAATGGGTAAATGTGACTCCAGGAGTGGCTGGCATTGCTGGTCTGTGCTAATCACTTTAAGATGAAGAATACACAGCAGGAACTCTGTGATACCTCCTGGGCATCCCCTTGCCATGAACTCCCTCTTCTTCAACACCACTGTTACAGAATGTGTCAGTCTTCAGTTCTGATAGGAATGCTACCAGGGAAAAGAATTCACTGCTCTGCCCCTCCACCAACTCTAGAATCCAACAGCTCAAGCTTCTCAATGACTCAGCTACACTACTGTCACCACATAGGTTAAGCTTCAGATTCAAAAGGAAGTATCAAGAGATGGCAAAAAGGTTTCAGTCTGTGCCCTCCTTAATTGATTGGTGGTGACTGCCTATATGTGCTAAGACTTCTGAGGTAGTATCTCAACCTAAGGAACAAATGTATGCCCTCCTTTCAATGGTGGCCAAGCCTCTCCCAGATCACCCACATCCTTGAAAACTCATCACTTCCTGGTTAGTGGTTGGCAAACTGTTTCTGTAAAGAGCTACGTTAGGTTTTGCAGGTGAGACACTTTCTTTCACAACTTTCAATTCTGTTGTTTTAGCCAAAGTAGCTAATACAGAAATGGGTGTGGCTGTGTTCTAATAAAGCTTTATTTACAAAAACAGGCAGCTGGCAGGAAATGCCTGCAGACCTTGTTTCCTGAACCCTACCCTAGTTCCCTCTTTAACTCTTTTCAGGTTAGTGAGTAAGTGAGTGAGTGAAAGTTGCTCAGTCATGTCCGACTCTTTGCAACCCCATGGACTGTCCATGGAATTCTCTAGGCCAGAATACTGGAGTGGGTAGCCTTTCCCTTCTCCAGGGGATCTTCCCAACCCAGAGATCGCATCCAGGTCTCCCGCACTGCAGGCGGATTCTTAGGTGAGAGGCACCTAATTTTACAAATCACAATGTCTTCAGGCAGTGCTTTTCAACTCAGGCTGCAGAGCTTCCCAACAACCAGACGCCCACATCAAACCTTGGAACAATTAAATCTGAATCCCGCAGTGGTATTTTTTCAGCCTCCCCACAGTGATTCCAATGAGCAGCCCAGGCCAAAGGCACTATTTTCATAGGCAACTTCTGCTTCCCCTTCCTGCTGGGTAAGCTGCGTAAGAGAACTGCATGGCTCCACCACAGAGGTCCTGCTTCATGGGTGGGAAGGATCTGCTCCACACATTTTGACTTTAATGAAATCCTGCCTGTGAAGTTATCTAATTGGTGTGTGTATGTGACAACCAACCTCTGTGGCTTTAATGAAATCCTGCCTGTGAAGTTATCTAATTGTGTGTGTGTGTGTATGTGTGTGTGTGTGTGTGTGTGTGTGTGTGTGTGAAAGAGAGACAACCAACCAACTGTGAACTTCCCAGGAGGTGGGTCTGTGCTCTGCTCGCTTAACTCCCCAAAGGACCCAAAGACACCTCTGACTTGGAAAATACAGCCCCAAGGGTTAGATCCAGACCATATGGACATTTACTGAGTAAACTGATTATTTACTCGGTAAATAATCAAACTGGTCAGAGTTCTCCAGAAAAACAGATGAAGGAGGAAGGGAAAGAGAGATGTATTCTTGATTACTGATTAGAGGAACTAGCTCATTTGATTTTGGGGACTGTCAAGTCCAAATCTACAGGGTAAGCTGGCAGACTGAAATTTAGGTAAAAGATAACATGGCAGTCTTGAGTCCAATTCAACAAGTCTTGCCAGGCAAGCTAGAAACTAAGGCAGCTTTTTCATGCTGCAGTTTCAAGACAGAACTGCTTCTTCCTCGGGGAATGTTTTTGCTCTTAAGGCCTTCAGCTGACTGCTAGATTCCCCCTCATTATGGAGAAAGAGCTACTTTACTGAAAGTGTACTGCTTGCATATGTTAATCACATCTAAAAAAATACCTTCACACGGCAACATCAAAACTGGTGCTTAAACTCAAAAAAGGGCAACTGGGCTTCAGGGCTCAATCCCAGACGCAAGGCCCAGGGCTCTCCCATTTCCCGGAAGTTCTTCTCTCCTATTACCCTGCTCTCTCTGCTCAGAGAATCAGTGGGTTCTTTGACCTTTTCCATCATGGTATTCCCTCTTCTGGATCCCTTAGAGGGCTTGTTTTGGATGGTGAACCACTCTAAAACAAGCAGACACCCACGCATTCTCAGATTTCAGGAGCATGGGTCCTTTTCAGAAACACTATGCCTTTCTTACTTCCACATCCTTGGCACCATGCACAGAGCCTGGAGGTCTTCAGTCAGGTGATAGGATAAATTAATGTATACATCAATCCTTGTCTGTACCACTTAGGGAGAAGTTTTCATGTTTCACCACCAGCTGGGAAAAGTCTTCCCACTTCTTACCCAGAAGTTAGTTCTAAGCCAGGGGAGCAATCTGGTGGGCCTCCTGATTTCCAACATGGTACTTCCCTCTGCCTGGATTTCACCCTGTAGAGAGCTCCATTCATGAAGCAAGAAACCATTTGGAATGGCAATGAAAAGAGGGGCTTTGGAGCCCAATGCCCAGAGGGGATCTGTGCTTGCTTCCTAAAGGCACCCTCATGTCTCTGTGACTCAACTTCTTTCTCTATGCAAAGGGGATGGAGATGCCTATCTTTCTAGGTCTTTTGGAAAACTGAATGGGATAAATGTACAAAACAATGGGCACAGTGCCCAAAGCAAGCTCTTAATGTGTTCTGGTTCTTTCCTCTTATCCTTACTTTTTCTCCTTCCCTGCTCTGGGATGATAGCCAGCTTTTTCTAACTTAGATTAAAAAATAAAAATTAATAGGAGTATTAGTTTCAAATGAGCCAAGGAAATACCAAACTTCCCATGCATGTGTATCCTGTGGGGAAGTGGCAGAGATTGCTATTCATCTGTGCCCCTCTCCAAAGGTCTAGCGCTGTCTGGCTACTACTTAGTAATCTCATTTTCTCCTAATATGTGAAAACTGATTTTTTAATGATCTGTTCCAGAATATTTCTAGGATGTTATATTAACTCATTTATAATTCCCAAAGTGTCACAGTTCCTTTAAAAACCCAGATAATGAATATCCCTCTCCCAGCCATCTGGAATCTCCGGCCTCTGAGAATTCTCAAGTCTGAGTATTAAGGGCCTACTTAACAAGCTACTTATGCAGGCCTCAGATTGCAGTTCCCTACAGGGCTAGCTGGCCACTGGCATTCCTTTTTAAGAGCTGTGGAGAAAGTGCTTAACTTAGCATGCTGGGTTCAAATCCATAAAATGGGATCACAACCACCCCATAATGGTGTAGTCATCATGAGGAATAAATAGGTAAAGACAAAAAGAAAGAAAAAAGCACTCAGTTTATTCCCTGACTCATAGTATTAGGTTGAAGCGTATAAGGGTATACATCTTGTAGGTCAAAAATGGTTGTCTATTGGTAATTTCCTATGGTTCTACCTAACAGGGTTTTGACAAATGGTAATGGCCACTACTGAGGTAGAACTGATGCATGCAGATGGCAGAGGGAAACGTTTCAAAAGACAAGGCAAGAAGATCATCTTCCACTCACCACTGGGGGTATCCTCAGCACTCACTTTCCCACACCCCACCAAGCACAACATCACCTCTGTCCCCTCCCCCCAACCCTTACTGGTCTCTTGTTAGTCCCTCCACTGCTCCTGATGGCCAGTCCACGTGGCCTCCAGCCACACTGTTCTCTCTGACCGAACACTTTTTCCACCTGCCACCTACGGTATCCTCATTCCTCCTTAAATCCAGCCCAATTACCACATCTTCAGGGCAGCGACCTCTGACCTTCCAGACTGGGGACATCCCTAACAGGTACTCTTGAAGTATCATGGGACTCTGGTGCAGAGCACTTACTGCAGGGGTCATCACACACTTATCTGATTATTTGGTGGACACTGCCTCCACTCACAGCGTGGCACACATGTCTTCAGGGATCATGTCTTCAGTGGCTTCTTCTTGTGCCACTGTAATCCCAGAGCCTAATACAATACCCAGCATGCAACAGTATTCAGTAAAGATAAACGGAGGCTTATGAACAGATGAATATGCCACTGCAGCAGGGCCTGGCACTGTTTCCCAAGCCATGATAGGAACGCAGAGAAGCTGAAGGCAGCCAACAGTGAGCCAAGCTGTGGCCTAGAGAGGAGAGTATATTGAGCGTCTGGGCTCCTCTGGGGCTTATCTGGTTTACTGTTCAGTCAACCGCTGGAATAAAGGACCTCTCAAGGCAGCTGGGTACCCCCCTGTAGGTTCCCAGACACACGGACACACCAGCCTGGCTGGGCCTTCCATCAGTCTTTTCATGAATCAAATGATTTCTTAAGGCATACTAAATGCTACCTCTAATCTTGCCACCCCACCTCTTTAGCAGCAGTCAAAACTATTCTTTAGAAATTAAATAAAGCTGTCAATATTCTGCTTATTAGGCTATGCCTTCCCATTAGCATAGAATAAACCCCAAGGTCATACTTGACTTGGTTCTTTTCTGCCTCTCCAACTCATACACATGGGCCATCTTTGGATCTTCACACAGGTCAAGCTCATTTCCATCTCAGAGTCTTTATATTTACTGTTCACTCTGAGTGGAATGGTATTCCTCAAAAATTCTGCATGGATGGTTTTAGGTCTGAGCGTAAACATCAGCTTTGCCCTAAACCCCTCCAGCTATATCTTTCCCAGTCTCTAAAGCATGGTGTAACAGTACTCTGTGTAATAAAAGTCATCTTCTATATCTGTACTATCTAAATGCAGTAGCCATCAGCAACTTGTGGTTATTGAGCACATGAAATGTCACTAATGTGACTGAAGAACTGGTTTTTTTAATTTTATTTCATTTCAATAAATTTTAATTTAAATAGCCACACATGGCTAGTAGCTACCATACTGGATACCACACCCAATGCCCTGTTGTACCTTCTTTATTGTACTCAATATATGAATTCCTTTTATTTGTTCATAAATTTATGCCAATCATCCCCCATTAGAAATTTAAGCTTCATATAAGACAGAGGCTTTTTCTGAGGCTTTTTCTGTCTTCATAGCTAGAACCACACTGTTTACAACAGTGCCTGGCTGTTGGGAGCCACACAAATGTGCTTTGAATAACTAGGCTTGTATCAAAAGATGTGTTGATACAATTATCTTCATAACATCCATTCAAGACCAAGCATTTGTGCCCCAAGCAATTATGAGACGTGTCATACTTGTTACTGCCAATAGTGGAAGTACTCACATTTGCAAAGGACTATCTTTTCTAAGTCATTAGAGTATATTTAAGGTTGTCTGAATAATAAGCTCACACCCAATCATTTGTATCCAGATTGATTTTCTTAAGTGGGAGAGAGAATAGGTGATTAATAGCTGCTGCTGCTGCTACTAAGTCACTTCAGTCGTGTCCGACTCTGTGCAACCCCATAGACGGCAGCCCACCAGGCTCCCCCGTCCCTGGGATCCTCCAGGCAAGAACAATGGAGTAGGTTGCCATTTCCTTCTCCAATGCATGAAGGTGAAAAGTGAAAGTGAAGTCGCTCAGTCGTGTCCAACCCTCAGTGACCCCATGGACTGCAGCCTTCCAGGCTCCTATGTCCATGGGATTTTCCAGGCAAGAGTACTGGAGTGGGGTGCCATTGCCTTCTCCGGATTAACAGCTGGAAGAGCAAAATTAAAATGAAAACATCAAAATTGGTGCTTACACTCAAAAAAGGGCAACTGGGGTTAAGGGCTCAATCCCAGACGCAAGGCCCAGGGCTCTCCCATTTCATATGAGCATCACCTGTCATTTCCACTCTAGAAAAAAACAACAAATATTGGTGAATAAGATTGCTTTGGCCTGGTCAGCATCTCTTCTCCTTTGTTTGGTAATGGAACTCCAACTCTCCCATACAGGGGAAGATGTCAATCAAAGCGGGGAGGAACTGTCAATCAAGGCAGTCCTGTTAGTCACATTCCAGCCTGTCACCCAGGTTGGCCAATCAGTCCTTTTTCAGGCAATGCTTTGAGTTCTGGGAGATAAAGTTTCCAGTGCTTTTGGTCAAGGATCACAAGTTACAATGTTCCTGCTCCGGGCTGCCAATGGCCATCTTGCCCCCAACACAGAGATCCCTCTTCTGAAATCAAAACTTCATAGAAACAAACACAGCTGATAAGTAAGGATGAAGTTTGATCAAATGACTCTGGGCAAATTCTTGACTCTAGTAAAGCTTAAAGGCAGAGTCACACCTTGGAATGCCCAGATCGAGTCAAAAAAATCTCTTTTGTTTTTTATTCTAATTTGCCTTGGGTTGCTAAGTCCTGGCCAAGAGATCAGACACTGCCAACAACATTTGCCATAAAACTGGCTTTCCGGAACTTCAGTGTTTTTCACATGTGAAAGAGGAATGAAAACTTCTACTTCTGTTAGTTATTAGTCTAGAAATGATGAAAGTTATCCCAAGATATAGAAGTGTTTGATGGAATTCAAAGGACTGAAGGAAGCCAGGCCTCAGGAAAGGCCTGGTACCACAATCAAGAAGCCATCAGGATCCTGGGCCAAGTTTCCTCACTTCTTTCTGCTCCTTTCTCAGTGTTTGTACCAGTGTCCTCTCTACAGGCTGCCTCTCTTGGCTCACTGGTTCACAGAACAAAGAGAAATACCAGAGATTCTCCATAAACTCAACAGTGGCCACAGGACTGGAAATGGTCAGTTTCCATTTCAATCCCAAAGAATGTTCAAACTACTGAATAATTGCACGCATTTCACATGCTAGCAAAGTAATGCTCAAAATTCTCCAAGCTAGGCTTCAAAAGTAAGTGAACTGAGAACTCCCAGATGTTTGAGCTAGATTTCGAAAAGGCAGAAGAACCAAAGATCAAATTGCCAACATCCACTGGATCATAGAAAAAGCAAGAGAATTCTAGAAAAACATCTACTTCTGCTTCATTGACTATGCTAAAGCCTTTGACTGTGTGGATCACAACAAACTGTTTAAAATTCTTAAAGAGACAGGAATACCAGACCACCTTACCTGCCTCCTGCAAAACCTGTATGCAGGTCAAGAAGCAACAGTTAGAACCAGACATGGAACAAAGGACTGGTTCCAAATTGGGAAAGGAGTACGTCAAGGCTGTATATTATCATCCTGTTTATTTAATTTCTATACAGAGTACGTCATTAGAAATGCTAAGCTGGATGAACCACAAGCTGGAATGAAGACTGTCAGGAGAAATATCATTAACCTCAGATATGCAGATGACACCACCTTTATGGCAGAAAGCAAGGAGGAATTAAACAGCCTCTTGATGGAAGGTGAAAGAGGACAGTGAAAAAGCTGGCTTAAAACTCAATATTCAAAAAACTAAGATCATGGAATCTGGTCCCATCACTTCATGGCAAATAGATGGGGAAATAATGGAAACAGTGAGAGACTTTATTTTCTTGGGCTCTAGAATTACTGCAGATGGCAGCTGAAGCCATGAAATTAAAAGACTCTTGCTCCTTGGAAGATAAGCTATGACAAAGCTAGGCAGAATATTAAAAAGCAGAGACATCACTTTGCCAACAAAGGTCCTTATAGTCAAAGCTATCTTTTTTTCCAGTAGTCATGTATGGATGTGAGAGTTGAACCATAAAGAAGGCTGAGCACCAAAAACTGATGCTTTTGAACTGTGGTGTTGCAGAAGACTCTTGAGAGTCCCCTGGGCAGAAAGGAGATCAAACCAGTTTATTCTAAAGGAACTCAACCCTGAATATTCATTGGAAGGACTGATGCTGAAGCTGAAGCTCTAATACTTTGGCCACCGGAGGGGAAGAGCCAACTCATTAGAAAAGACCCTGATGCTAGGAAAGATGGAAGACAGGAGAAGGGGATGACAGAGGATGAATGGTTGGATGACATCACGGACTCAATGAACATGAGTTTGAGCAAACTGTTGGAGAAGGTGAAGGACAGAGAAGACTGGCGTGCTGCAGTCCATGGGGTCGAAAAGAGTTGGACACAACTGAGGGACTGAACAACAACAACAATTCAGAGATTATGCCAAAATACACTGAAATTTTTGATCCAATTCCCAAATGCTAAGAGAGGGAATCTAATTGGTTCACCCTTTGTGAGAAGACCACTGATGATCCAAACAAAAATGGGGAAGGTGGAAGGGTATTGGGGTTAAGTTGTACAGATACTGTTCTTGGGCCCACTCTCATGAATGAAGGAGCTACAGAGCATTTTCCTATGTGCTTTACTGAGCTAACATACTGTATATGAAGTTATCAGTAAGAAATAATGGATGGTTACATGGTTCGCACTCAAGAACTATAAGCTGGATCTGAACACATGGCCTCTGGGTACAAACGAGAAAGCCAACTTATAAGACTAACCATTCTATAATGTGCTCCTTTTGCATCTAATAATGAGACTCAGTTGGTTCAAGTAAACAAACCCACCTATGAATTTGAATCCATAAATAAGTGGCAAAATGTGAAAGGACAAGTCTCAATTAGGGCACTAGGGTTTTAGAGCATACTGCTTTATGCATGACAATATCCCTGACCCTAAGGCAAATCCAGATTTTGGATGCTACATATTAGTAGTATTAAATTATATTTAAAATAATCTATCCAAGTTGTTCTTCAAAGGGAACTCACACAGTCCCCAATAGACTAAAGACTAAATAGAATAAATAAGCTTCTTCACAAAGCCCGATTTAAGAAATAAATCACCCCCTAGTTTCTACATCTTAATAACTTTGCCATTCCCACTTAGAAGAGTTAAGAAGCAATTAAAAGATAGAAACAGACTACTTGGACTTATTATCATGATTATTACTGCAATTTAGAATGTTCCAGCACTTAATACTGCAGTGGTCCAGTTACTCTAGTGATTTACTTCTGCATTTCTCACAGGATGTTAATTAGGAGAAGAGACATAAAGGCCACAGCATATACCACACAAAAGGAAGTGACATCCATCTCCAGTCACCATGGTAACAAATTACACTAATATCTTTTCCATCATTACCTAGCATCTTAAGACACAGAACTGCTTCTCTGACAAAAAAAAAAAAAGAAGAGCAATAACTAATTAAGTGGTGTTACCAGTATTGTGTCTACTGTGCAATGCTGGGTTTCCCAAAGGCTAACTTATTACATGCTTGAAGTGGGGGTTACATGCACAAGGTAGAGAATGGAACAGAGAAGAAATATAAGCTTTTCTAGATATATCAAGAATATCTAGAATTTTGCAAAATCTAGGAAAATGGTATTTAATTTTCAACATTCAGTAAGTTCTCTGCCATTTCATAAAATACCAGTGTTATTTGAAGGTACATTGAGGTGATGTGCTCAGGAGGACCTGTACTATTCTCTTGCTCAGTTTCCCAGCTCTCCTTCCCATCTTCCTCTATGAGGACACTGCAACTCAGCATGATTAAGAAACTGTCTGAAGGTCCCAGTGAGGAGGTTGTAGAATCTACACTGGAAACCTGATGTGAGCAACTCCAACACCTACTCCACTTTTGGTTGTTCTGGGCTGCTTTCCAGAACTGTAACTTCACAAGATATCATGGAAAAGCAGTCATCTATTACAGCATACCTATATAATACATTTTCTTGCATTTACTGACTGTTCTGAATATGTCTGAGTGAACTGACCTATTATCTAAATCATACAAAGGTACAGAAATGAGATGTCATGAATCAGGAAAACAAAAACTAGAGATTAAATGCAATGATATTCCGTAAGGATTCTGCACCAACTACTCGGGAATAGATGGGAGACTGTGAGACTGTGATCTTTTTCTCATTCAGCTTTCCCTATTTATTTTTGTGTCATTGTTTTGACTTCATATGACAATAAGTGGGATAAAAAAAATTAAACATCAAGAGAAAAAAGTAATACAAGATGGTAAATCCATTTAGTGCCCTGACACCTTATTTGAGATAATGCTCTGGAGAAAATGGATAAACTCCTCTGTGCTGACAATACAGATCGGGAACTACTCTGTGGCAAGAGGAAATGACTTCAATTTTGTCTTGTCAATGGAGGTTAACCTCCTCTGTAACCTTAAAAAGGTGCATTCCCACTATGCACACCGCGAAGGCTCTGCAACACTTCATTTAATCAACTGCAAAATGTTATTTGCTTTAGAGGCCTTTAAGATCAGAAAATGTAATTTTTTAGGTTCCATGTGTCAGGACTTTGAAAAAAAATCACTGTGTGGGATAGTACAGACATCTAGACTTAAACCAGTAACAAGCTCTTATAGCTATCAATGATGTAAATATACATGAAATCCCTCTAAGTTCACTTTTTTCCTTTAATCTGGCTGTGTGGGACCTTAATTGCGGCATATGGGATCTTTGTAGCAGCATGTGGAGTCTCGCTCCCTGACCAGGGAGGAACCTGGGACCCCTGCATTGGGATGGTAGAATCTTAACCACTGGATCACCAGGGAAGTCCTGAAGGTTAATATTTTACAGTCATTTTCAATCCCTCTTCTATCAATTTAAAACAGTAATAGCATTCTCTGAGTGCTAGGCTGTAACATGATTTTTCATTCATTCATTCTTCAATATTTGCTAGGCTCCTGCCATGTGTTGGATAGTCAAAGTAGTAGTGTGAAGTATCCCATGTAATCTCCTATATTTTTAGCATCCCTTATAGTTGGAGAGAGGTGGGTAACTAACTTGTCAATGGGATGTGAGCAGAAGTGGACAGAAGTCACCTTCTATCCAAAGTCTTTGAGAAGGGGCTTTGAATACCCTACACTGTCTTTCCTCCTTGTAGCAATTCCAGAAGCCTTGCAGCAATTACAGAAGCAATTCCAATTTCCTCCCTGTCATATTCCACATGACAGAATGGAAGATGCCTGGGTCCCTGAGTCACCCACTGAAGGAGAAATTCCCAGGAAAACTCCTGGCTCCAAAAAGGCATTTATACGAGCAAGAAATAAACTCTGTGCTAATTCCCTGAGGTTTCAGGTTTGTTCCTGATACTGACTAAAGCAATTGGGCACTGGGGTAGGCATGTGAAAAGGAGAGAAATAATACAAATCCCTACTTTAATTTATTGAAATCAAAGAAAACTGAAAATAAACATATAAATTATGGATAATAGTCTTTTATAAAAATGTTTTCTTAGATTAGTTTAAACCACCTCAATTCACATTCAGATCTCCCTGCTCACTAGTAATGAAGGCATTCTATCTGGTTGAAAGCCTTCCATTAGTTTAAAAGCTTCAATTGTTGAACCATCAATGTCTATAAGAATGTAATAAAGGAAAGAATAACTAAGTGTTATGTAAGCGGAAGCAATAGCCATTTTAACATTCATGAGTTTACTCACCGCAGTACCATTCAATCAATTTAGAAATACAAATACAATAATAAAAATTTCAACTTACAAAGAAACCAAATGCTTCCCCTCCTTCCCCTCCCCACTGGCCCCCAAACAACAACTAAGTCTGGAATATCAGTTTCTTTTATGACATCTCAATTTGGCTCTAATTATTACAGGAAGAAATACTATTAGAGGGTTACCAAACACAGCAAATGCAATTTGTTGGGAACTGGAATTGTAACTTACATGCTATTGATATAAATTTCTCCCAAGTGTTACCCTTAAAAGAGAAAATATATTTATCTGCCAACACAACCCAAAGAAACATAAATATCAGACTGTTCAAAAGGAAAAATTCATTTTAGAAATCCCCTTGTGTTTATTTTAGCATCACTTAATGAAAATTTTCGGAGAAGGCAACGGCACCCCACTCCAGTACTCTTGCCTGGAAAATCCCATGGATGGAGGAGCCTGGTGGGCTGCAGTCCATGGGGTTGCAAAGAGTCAGACACGACTGAAGGACTTCCCTTTCCCTTTTCACTTTCATGCACTGGAGAAGGAAATGGCAACCCACTCCAGTGTTCTTGCCTGGAGGATCCCAGGGACGGGGGAGCCTGGTGGGCTGCCGTCTATGGGGTCACACAGAGTCGGACACGACTTAAGTGACTTAGCAGCAGCAATGAAAACTTTGTATAAACTAATAGAGGCAATATGGTAATGTGCTGCAAGTATGTTTTCACCCATAAAGATCCATTTATATAAGCTAACATTGCTTAACCCCTCAAAGTGTAACTTCTCTCTCCTTAGAAAGCTACACATTAATTCAAATTTATTCACTTCAGAAGGTCTAGGCAAATGGAATTCAGATAAACTCATCTAGTGATAGAGCTGCCTATAGTTTGGAGTGGAATAAAATGAGAATGTCTATTAGCTTTTCAACTGCTCCAGAGAATGAATGCCATGTACAATTTTCGGAAAAAGATGTAAGGCTGGGCTTGCAAGAACATATCACTGTGGAAGAACCAAGTACAATTACCAATCATTTAACATGCTCAGACTATTTTGAAATCTTTGATCTCCCCCAGAGAAGCCACAGAAGCCATGTCACCATGAAGTCACCCTAAATTCCAGGGACACTGTGAAATATTAGCCCACGTTTTCCAGAGGGTGATTGTGGAGATCACACCACTTACCCATCTGCTTCAGGTTTCCGAGAAATCTTGCCAGAAACCTAGGAACACACTGAAAACACAACTCCACTTTGACTGTGCATCTGAAACATCAAAAGGGAGTGAAAGTTGGGGGGAAGTTGAGGATTATCCCAGCGTTTTGGAAGAAAAAATGCATATGTGGCTTCTCACCAAACATGCTTCCTTTCTGTTTCATTACCCAAGGGCCATGTGGCTAGAGGCCACCCTTTCATGTTTGACCTCTACATTCTCTTCCTAGAAGCAATGGCAGAAGTGCTGTCCATCTCCAGGGAACCTGGATTCCAGGAGGCCATCAGGAAATGAGCATCTTAGGACTTTGCTAGTTCTCCACAACAAGGGAACACACAGAGTCATCAGACAGGGTCCCAGGTGCCAGTGACTCCTGTAGTCATCAGAGCAAGGAATGATCTCAGACCTATGAGTCAGAAGGCCTGGATTCTCTCCTATGGATTGTTTTTCCACCCAGACAATTCTCCAGCTTTCAGAGAATGGCCTCTGTCTCACCATCTATCAGCAAGGCATTTCTACCAGATGACCCAAGGGGTTCCCAACCAGCTTCCATAAGCTTCAGATTCTGAAGGTTGTTCCCAGGCTTTTCAGGCATTTAACACCATCCATCACACTAGATATGGAAGAACAAGTCCACAGTTTCCACTTAAGTGTCCCAAGTGGAGAAGAAATTAAAATACCCCTAGTAATCAGGAGGCAGTCCAAGCTGTCCAGCCATAATCATTAAATTACTGAAAGCTCCGTGTTTCTGCTTACATTTTTCAGGAACATTTTATATTCTATAACTTATCTCTCTGTGACCCTGAATTCATTTCTTCTTACTATAAGACCCCACATTTCCACAATAGGAACAAGGATTTACTACCATCCAGGAACTGGTGAGTAGTAAACACTGGTGGTGGGCCAAAGCAGTAAAATAGGAGGGGAAAGCATAATGAAGCGACCCAAGGAGTAGAAAGATGATTTTGACTGTGGGATGCAGGCTCCATGACTGCAAATCCGCATGGCTCTGTATCGAGCAACAATCTCAGAAAAAAACATTTTATCTTCAAAACTCCAAAAAGAGGAAGGATGAGAAAAAAAAATTTAATGCATGTTTACAGTCAGAAATTCTCAGTGCAACTGTTTCAGGAGGAGCACCTGTATATAACTTTAGGATTCAGCAGGAAGTTCTAAGCCCTATTATAGACTCTACTTCTATGAATCTGTACAGGTATGCAGTTTGGGAATGAAATTTCCTGTGATTCTCAGAATCTGGTGAACAATTGAAAGGAGAAAAAATTCTCCTGGATTTTTATAGCATTAACTCCAAAAGGATAAGACAGCCTGCTAAGCAGTGGTTGGTTTCCCAGATTCTAAAGATAGTATGATGTTCAAATGAATAAATAACTATAAAAAGCTTAACAGCTTGCCATTTGGGAATGAAATTTCCTGTAATTCTCAGAATCTGGTGAACAATTGAAAGGAGAAAAAATTCTCCTGGATTTTTATAGCATTAACTCCAAAAGGATAAGACAGCCTGCTAAGCAGTGGTTGGTTTCCCAGATTCTAAAGATAGTATGATGTTCAAATGAATAAATAACTATAAAAAGCTTAACAGCTTGCCCACAGAGCATATATTACTATAAGATCTTAAAATACATCATCTAATCATTTGCTTTTAAGTGTCTGGCCACATGTTTTATAACACTGCTCAACTTCTTTTAATGAAATTCTTTAGTAAAATAATGCCTCTCAATGACAGTTCTGTGGCTTCATGACATGTGGACTAATAGTTCTGCTATTGAATTATGACATTCTCCAAGGTGGCAGGAGAGAGAGGTAGGAGCCATCTCACAGCTCAGGACTCTTTCAATTTCAAGAAACAAATTCAAAATGTAGGAAATATGGGAGAACCGAAGCTAGCAACATAGGTAGGGAGTGGGTTCCAAAAAAATTATATACTCAAGGTTTCCCAAGTTCAGTCTTTTTTGTGCCATGATCAATTTTTACTTGCCTATATCATCTGTTATGTTCACTAATTAATAAATTGTACAACGCTGTTACTTTTTAAAATATACTCCTTTTAAAATGTAACTCTGTATTGCTACTATAACTGGGAAAACCTATCACAAGCCATGGAGTAGAAAGAAACCAAAAAATACAATAAAAACAAGAAGCGGTATTAAATTCTAGTTAACCATAACCACTTGCTCTCTCTTGGTTAAAAATTGAGATAGTCAAGAATTAGAAAGACGTTGAACATATATTAATTCTAAATTGAGACTTTCTTCCTGAGGTTGTCAGGGGAATTAATTGAAAAACAATAACAATATGATTGTTGGGCCAATCTCCTTCCCTATGAAAGTCTATTCAAACTTCTCTTGGGTCCCACCTATTCAGTGATCACACATAAAAGGGGACACTATAGGGAAGATCACTCTGTGTCATAGGATGGAGAATCTACTGAAGAGTTTTAACCTCAGAAAGGGTCAGATCTGAAGTCCAAAACTCTCAAGGGACTATGTGAAGATCAGACTGGAAGAAACACAACTACAAGACAAACAAAAATCCAGGTAAAAGACAATGAGACTTAAATGAAGATAGTGGCCATAGGGAAGGAGAGAAACAGACAGATGAGGGAGATCCTGGGGGTGTGAAATTTGACAAAATTTGATGACTGGTTGATGTGGGGAGCATGGGAGGAGGGAAGTCAAACATGAGCCTCATATTTATGGTTTATGTAAGTGAGCTTTCCTTGGAGAGAGGAAGCACAAGAAGAGAGCAGGTTGGGGTGGAGGAAAGGACCTATGCTTGGCATCAAGGTATACCGGGAGACAGTCTGTCATGGTGGATAACCATGCACATCCAAGAGTCCAGACGTCTGGCCTCAAAATGCAGTTTTGCCACTTCTAGTTGTTGTTGGGTTTTTTTAATGGCATTGGTCAAGCTACTAATCAGTTTTTGCCTTTGTTTCCCCATCTCAAAATACTGAGGATGTTCTTCCCTCATGGGATACAGGTACTGTATTCTAGGTACCTATCTAAACACATTACACAGGAACCAATCAAGACCCTTTGAGTATCAGCTGCCTATCTCATTCCTAGAAGACAAATTTACCCTATTAATGCTGCTCAACAACCATCCCTAGAGTGATCAAGGTGAGGTAGGCCATTGGCTAGTACCTGCTGAATGTGTTCAACAGGTCCAGCTCACCTGTACTAACAAACTTATCCAGGCACTAAATCGTCATCCTATCTACTGAAGACTTGAGAGGTGGTCATGTTCCTATTTACTACCCACTTACATCTGAAAGACTGAAAGGAAGAGTTGTTGAAGTCTTAAAAATTATGAAACTGCTTCAAATCTAGGCAGAGTTATAAACTAGAAAGCTCTGTTTTTTCTTTGGTTTGATTCTCAAAGCAGGATTGAAGTAGAGACAAGCTCAGTTCAGTTCAGCTCAGTCATGTCCAATTCTTTGCAACCCCATGAATTGCAGCACACCAGGCCTCCCTGTCCATCACAAACTCCTGGAGTTCACTCAAACTCTTGTCCATCAAGTTGGTGATGCCATCCAGCCATCTCATCCTCTATTGTCCCCTTATCCTCCTGCCCCCAATCCCTCCCAGCATCAGAGTCTTTTCCAGTGAGTCAACTCTTCACATGAGGTGGCCAAAGTACTGGAGTTTCAGCTTTAGCATCATTCCTTCCAAAGAAATCTCAGGGCTGATCTCCTTTAGAATGGACTGGTTGGACCTCCTTTCAGTCCAAGGAACTCTCAAGAGTCTTCTCCAACACCACAGTTCAAAAGCATCAATTCTTCGGTGCTCAGCTTTCTTCACAGTCCAACTCTCACATCCATACATGACTACTGGAAAAACCAGAGCCTTGACTAGAAAGACCTTTGTTGGCAAAGTAATGCCTCTGCTTTTTAATATGCTATCTAGGTTGGTCATAACTTTCCTTCCAAGGAGTAAGCATCTTTTAATTTCATGGCTGCAATCACCATCTGCAGTGATTTTGGAGCCCCAAAAGATAAAGTCTGACACTGTTTGCACTNNCAGTCAAAGGCTTTGGCATAGTCAATAAAGCAGAAATAGATGTTTTTCTGGAACTCTCTTGCTTTTTCCATGATCCAGTGGATGTTGGCAATTTGATCTCTGGTTCCTCTGCCTTTTCTAAAACCAGCTTGAACACCTGGAAGTTCACAGTTCATGTGTTGCTGAAGCCTGGCTTGGAGAATTTTGAGCATTACTTTACTAGCATGTGAGATGAGTGCAATTGTGTGGTAGTTTGAGCATTCTTTGGCATTGCCTTTCTTTGGGATTGGAGTGAAAACTGACCTTATCCAGTCCTGTGGCCACTGCTGAGTTTTCCAAATGTGCTGGCATATTGAGTGCAGCACTTTCACAGCATCATCTTTCAGGATTTGAAATAGCTCAACGGGAATTCCATCAGCTCCACTAGCTTTGTTCATAGTGATGCTTTCTAAGGCCCACTTGATTTCACATTCCAGGACATCTGGCTCTAGGTGAGTGATCACACCATCATGATTATCTTGGTCGTGAAGATCTTTTTTGTACAGTTCTTCTGTGTATTCTTGCTAGAGGTAGAGAATAACAGCTGATCTTGGTGGGGCTAGGGCCTCTGCATCTCCCTCATGACCCCAAGAAGAGCCCAAGGAAATCTATGACACTACCCCAGCATGGTAGTCAACTTTGTTGAAATGAGATTTTTGT
This sequence comes from Kobus ellipsiprymnus, assembly GCA_006410655.1. Lineage (NCBI taxonomy): Eukaryota > Metazoa > Chordata > Mammalia > Artiodactyla > Bovidae > Kobus > Kobus ellipsiprymnus. The sequence continues at coordinate 28,642 of SJYR01004331.1, forward strand.
CTTTGTTCTAAATAATTTCAGTACTAAAATCTCAAAGCAAAACAAAGTAAAAAAGACCTTTATTCCTGTTTTTCCCCTTGCTGCAACCAAGACTTTCCATGTTATTTGCAATTTTGCAGAGGAAGGTAATTCAAGTATTTTATTCTCCAAAAAACAGAATCACTGGCAAACCTTGAGATATTCTATCCTAGATTAAATTCAGATTCTGATGATCATGAAAATGTGTTCTTTCCTTTGTAAATGACAAAGAGATTCAGGAGCAAAGTTCAGCACTGAGTAAGGCTGTTGTTCTTTAGTCACTAAGTCATGTCTGATTCGTTTGCACCCCCATGAACTATACAGCCAGGCTCCCCTGTCCATGGGATTTACCGGGCAAGAATCCTGGATTGAGCTGCCATTTCCTTCTCCAAGGGATCTTCCTGACCCAGGGATCAAACCTGCTTCCTGCTTGGGAAGCGGATTTTTTACCATTGAGCAGGAGTATACACCGCTCTTGGCTCTCAGGCTCCAGTGAGACACTCTCTATCTCCTGAGTTGATTCATTCATTCTCAACTTGCATGTTACTTAAGGGAATATTTTACTTAGATTTCAGTTCCCCCAAAGCCTGAAGAGCTGGCTTTGCTCAGAGCTGGAGAGAAAAGTTTGATGCCAACATCTTTGCAAACAAAAAGCCTGGTGGTTACAAAATATTTCCTAGGCTCTCTTAGTATTAACACTGATTACAGAGACATCCTGTGGGCAACCTTAACCAGTTTCTTAAAGCTTCAAGAAAAGGACAGAGAAATCTAGCATCTCAAATGGATGTAAGCAACAGTGTTCATCATGGAACTCAACTTTACTAGGACAATGAAATATTTCAATTCGAACTTAAATTATTCTTCTAAGTAGATTGAATCCTGGTGATCTAGAACACTCTCCTGCTTCTGTCTGCATCTAGTAGTCTCCTTCCCCCTCTTCCCTTTCATTCTTCTTTTATTTCTTTCTCTGCTCTTTCTTCCTTTTTCCCTCCCTCTCTTTCCTGATTCATTCAATTACAGGCAACTTTTGCTAAGTAGTTGTATGCTGGGTGCTCTGCTAAATGCTTTTTTTGCGTCATTTAATATAATCATCCAACAATAAGAAGTAATGTCTTGGTCCATTTGGACAGCTGTAACAAAATACGTTTTATAACACCAGGTGGCTTATAAACAATAGAAATTTATTTCTGACAGTTCTGCAGGCTGGGAAGTGCAAGGTTAAGGTATCAGTAGATTCAATGCCTGATGAGAACTCACTTCCTAGATGACTCTCTTCCCACTCTCATATGGTGGAAGGGGCAAGGGAGCTCTCTGGGGTCTCTTGTGTGTGTGTGTCTGTGTGTGTGTGTAGGAAAGTCGCTCCATCATGTCCAACTCTTTGTTCTTAGCTAGAACAAGACACGAGCAAGCTGTTGTGAGACTCTGGGCAAGTTGCCTTAACTCTTAAATTCTCATGTCCTCATCTTCAAAATAGAGATGACAACAATAATAGTAATCTCTGATATGAACTGATATTTGTGATCAGCCAGGATTCATCTGTTGGACTCTAATTCCCACCTATTTGGAGGTGAGGTCTTTGGGAGGTTATTAGGTCATGATGGTAGAGCTCTCATGAATGGGATAAGTGCCCTTTTATAAAAGAGACCCTGGGCTTCCCTGATGGCTCATTTGATAAAGAATCCACCTGCAATGCAGGAGACCTGGGTTCAATCCCTGGGTTGGGAAGATTCCCTGGAGAAAGGAAATGCTACCCATTCCAGTATTCTGGCCTGGAGAATTCCATGGATTGTACAGTCCATGGGGTCTCTGACTGATCAAAAATATTCAGTCCACATCAGAGATCACTATTATTGTTGTTGCTGTTATTGTTATCTCTATTTTGCAGATGAGGACACTCGAGTTTAAGAGATATGGCAACTTGCCCAAAGTCTTACAACAACTTGCTCATGTCTTGTTCAAGCTAAGACCTGAAGCCTAGGATGGCTGACTTTATAACTCTTACTTCTCAACTACTGACCTCTCTCTTTCTTACCACCTCTTTCTCCCCTGCCACAAGCCTAAGGGTTCAGGCAGCACTGAGGTATTTCCAAGCCTCCTACCAGATTTACAGTTAATGGCACAGAAGGGAGCCCACACGGGTTGTCAGCCCACAGAGTTGGTGCCTCTTGCCAGTTCCAATTGGTCAGAGCCTCATTCAGATGCCATTTGGTGCTTTGTTTTGAACATATTTTCCTGGAGATGGATCAACTGAGGCAGTGGTCTATGTCGTTTTGCCAGTCAGGACTCCTATTGTTATTTATTTGATACAGGGAAAATCCCATCCTGGACCACTCAATCTAAAACAACACACGCAAAAATATTTGCATTTCAATTTAAAAGCTAATTAAGGTTGATTTTTTACTACTGAGAACTTTATGGTGCTTCCAGCAAATAGACTACAAGCCACAGTGTGGCAAAATCCACCACAATTCTCTGAAATTTTCTTTTTTGGATGATCCCGGTTTTTAACCCAAAGATAACACCACAAAATGATGAAGCAAACCTTTCAACACTGGATTGCCTACAAAATCCCAAGCAACTGTCCTAAACTTTTCAAGAGCACCCGCTCCTCTAGTTATAATTATAGTATTGGGCAACTAATGAAACTCAACTCGGTTGAGAATCACAACATCATAATGAAGTGGGTCACTTTTTACAGCTATTTTATATTGATTATACTTCCCTTCTTCTTTTAAACTTTTCCACATGTTTAAATCTGTTTTTTAAAAGTAACTTTGTTGCCCAGGACCCCAAAAGAAATAAACACTATATATGAATAACATTTGCAATGTTACTGAGCAGTGCCAGCAACTGAGGGGAAAGAGTTGGCCAGATCAGCAAATTTCTCTTTCTCCCAAAAATAAAAAGAGCAACAACATCAGCATAATTACTGGTTGTTGTTTTTCTCCTCTGTTAGATTCTGATTTTCTTATTTACAAAGATGGGCAGTCTAACCAGAGTAACACTGATAGAATATTGAACGAATTCTGCAATTAGCAAAGTAAAACTCAATTAATATTTTATTTTAAAACTTACTATTTTTTTCTTGATTCAATACCAAAGTAACAGTAATAATAATGATGATAATAATATGTACACATTATCTACTATGATAATCAGAATTTTAAAGATAGTCTAGTCCCATCCAAAATGCCTGTCCCTAAATGAAGCAACTGACAAACAACTAATCTCAAAAATATACAAGCAACTCCTGCAGCTCAATTCCAGAAAAATAAATGACCCAATCAAAAAATGGGCCAAAGAACTAAATAGACATTTCTCCAAAGAAGACATACAGATGGCCTACAAACACAGGAAAAGATGTTCAACATCACTCATTATCAGAGAAATGCAAATCAAGACCACAGTGAGGTACCATTTCACACCAGTCAGAATGGCTGCGATCCAAAAGTCTACAAGCAATAAATGCTGGAGAGGGTGTGGAGAAAAGGGAACCCTTCTACACTGTTGGTGGGAATGCAAACTAGTACAGCCACTATGGAGAACAGCATGGAGATTCCTTAAAAAACTGCCTCATGACCCAGCAATCCCACTGCTGGGCCTACACACCAAGGAAACCAGAATTGAAAGAGACACGTGTACCCCAATGTTCAGTGCAGCACTGTTTATAATAGCCAGGACATGGAAGCAACCTACATGTCCATCAGCAGATGAATGGATAAGAAAGCTGTGGTACATATACACAATGGAGTATTACTCAGCCATTAAAAAGAATACATTTGAATCAGTTCTAAGGAGATGGATGGAACTGGAGCCGATTATACAGAGTGAAGTAAGCCAGAAAGAAAAACACCAATACAGTATACTAATGCATATATATGGAATTTAGAAAGATGGTAACAATAACCCTGTATGCAAGACAGCAAAAGAGACACAGATATATAAACAGTCTTTTGGACTCTGTGGGAGAGGGAGAGGGTGGGATGATTTGGGAGAATGGCACCGAAACATGTATAATATCATGTAAGAAACGAATCGCCAGTCTAGGTTCGATGCAGGATACAGGATGCTTGGGACTGGTGTACTGGGATGACTCAGAGAGATGGTATGGGGAGGAAGGTGGGAGGGGGGTTCAGGATTGAGAAAATGTATACACCAGTGGCAGATTCATGTTGATGTATGGCAAAACCAATACAGTATTGTAAAATAAAATAAAGTAAAATTAAAAAAAATAAAATAAAATTTAAAAAAGAAAAAAAAAAACAAAAAAACAAAATGCCTGTCCCTGATTATTCAATTAAACATTAATCTGGGGGTATTTTGTAGATGGAATTAAAGTCTTGAGTCAGATGACCTTAAAATATGAGATGGGGGCCTAATGCAGACAGACAAGCTCTTAAAAAAGCAGAGTTCTTACCAGTTTGGCAGAAGGGGAAGTCTGCACAAGAAGGATGCAGAGCCCTGATGGCTTTGAAAAAAGAGGGGCCGTGTGTAAGGGCCAGAGAGCAGCCTCTAGAAGCTGAGAGCAGCCCCCAGGGACAGCCAGCTAGATGAAGGGACCACAGTCCTACAACCATATGGAAATGAACTCTGCCAACAACTTGAATGAGCTGCAGAGCGGATTCTTTCCAGAGCCTCTAGATAAGAACCCAGCTCAGCTAGCCCCTTTGTTTTAGCCTTGTGAGACCAAGAAAACCAGCCAAGCCTATTGAGGTTTCTGACATATACATCTGTGAGATAATAAATTGATGTTATTTTAAGCTGCTGCTAAGTCGCTTCAGTTGTGTCTGACTCTGTGTGACCGCATAGATAGCAGCCCACCAGGCTCTGCCATCCATGAGATTTTCCAGGCAAGAGTACTGGAGTGGGGTGCCATTGCCTTCTCCAATTTTAAGCTGCTAATTTGTGACAATTAATTATGTAGCAATAGACAAGTAAGCGCCTACCATGTGCGTGGCTCTGTGCTAGAGGATTCCAAGAGGAATTGTACACACTCTGACTGGTTAATCTAAGCAGTTTTCCTCCCAGAACATATACTAAGAGCATCCCTTCCTTCTGCAAGTCCAAAGAGCCATTTGGCATAAAGTTCTTTAGTAAAGTTATGATAAGATAGACACAAGCATTATGTCTTGAAGTTAATGAGAGAGGCCAAAAGCAAATGGACAACATGAAAAGGGCCATTTAGTTGATAGCAAGCACACTGAAAACCCTCCAGGACTCTTGCAGATTGGAGGATGATAGAGTATTCTGAAAGAGTGACTATTAATTGAACAACCAGTATTAGGCACAAGAATAAGAATCAATTTAATAGATCTATTTTAAGGATTAAATGAAAATAAAGTTGTATCGGTAATTAATAAGAATCAGAACTTATGGGTCTAATTGGCTTAAATGATAGAAAAATGTATTAGGTGACATGACAGGAAGTCCCAACCCAGGGCAGGAAAATCTGGTTCATTAAGTAATGACTCTGAAGACCCAGATTCTGTGGGTCAGATTCTGTCCATCTCTCTGCTCTGCCAATCTGACATGATTTTCTTCTGCAGTTGGTCGTAAGATCGATACAACTGCTTTGGTCTTTGGATTCAGAAATGTTGTTTTGCAGGGAAAGAAGATTATAATCAAAGGAATATTTTCCCAGATACCTTCTAGTAGATTTCCTCAAATTTCATTGGCCAGAGTCTGGTCTCATGCCCAAGCCTGTACCACACATGCAAAGGAGGGAAAGAAAGGATAAGCTTCTCCCAAAGTGAAGAGACTCTTGGGAATGCATATAGGGCTTCTTGGAGAAGGAATAGATTGCTGAACCAAATCAGAGTTCCATTAGGATAAAAGAGATGGGTAAGAATAATGGGTGGGCAGCCAGGTATCTTCTGTAGAAGCTCTGGGTCTGACACAAAATACACAGTCGAATGTTGGACATAATGTTCATTATTTATGCCATATTCCATTTAATGTTCACAATGATTTTAAAGAATTATTACTATTTACTATTACTGAAAATATTAAAGATAAATAAACCAAGGTTCAAAGAGACAAAGCTATTCATCAAGGAAACACTCCTAATATGTAGCAGAATCAGGATTCAGATCTGGGATGAAGGGATAGTAATTCAGAAAAAGTGCTTGCTCTGCTGAAAAACTAAGAGCCTAGTATAAATTTTCCCAGCCTCTTTCAAAGAAGTTGAGTGACTGTGACAAATCTGAAAGAGAATTAGGACTACTAAGTGGGGACAGGATTTTCCTAGAACCCCTCACATAAGCCCAGCTTCAGCAGTAGAGGAAAGTGCTAAACTGACTGAAAGGGGAAGAAGTCCATCTTTGCGGGCACAAATCACTCCCAAGTGGAATCCTAGGGCCTCCTTAGACCATATCCTTGACCTTCTTTATTCTGTTGTTCAGTCGCTCAGTCAGGTTTGACTCTGCAACAACATGGACTGCAGCACGCCAGGCTTCCCTGTCCTTTACCATCTCCTGGAGCTTGCTCAAACACATGTCCATTGAGTCAGTGATGCCATCCAACCATCTCATCCTCTGTCGTCCCCTTCTCCTGCCTTCAATCTTGCCCAGCATCAGTGTCTTTTCCAATGAGTTGGCTCTTCGCAGCAGGTGGCCAAAGTATTGGAGCTTCAGCTTCAGCATCTGTCCTTCCAATGAATATTCAGGGTTGATTTCCTTTAGGATAGACTGATTTGATTTCCTTCTTGCCCTTATATTAATAAATAGGAGATGCAAAGTTCATAGTACCAGATGTTTTTCTTTTCCCACCGATGTTTCAATGTTTCTTAAAAGTAATTTTATAGCTTAAACTACAGACTGAAGCAAAATAATTTTTTTTCTTTAAAATGCTTGTGTCTTATCTTAGAAAATGGTTAATTTTCTCTTCATTAACAGTACAAACAAGATAGAAGATTTTCTATTGTTTTGATTAAAAAGAATGCATTCTCACAACATTTTTGGTTTTGATGTCTGTTGAGTCATTTTTTAAAAATTCTTTACAATACTGTATTGGTTTTGCCATACACTGACATGAATCCACCACAGGTGTACATGAGTTGCCAACCCTGAACCCCCCTCCCACCACCCTCCCTAATTTCCGGAGGCAGGATCATACACATACCTCTTTGGGATGGCACTCTATAGCAGACAGGAATGCTGCCCTTGTGACAGGAAAAAAAAAAAAAGTTCAACTGGTATAAGCAAAGAACAAGAATGTACTGGCTCATGTAACTGAGGAGTACAGAAATAGGTCTGACTAGCCTAGTGGGCTATAGTCCATGGGGTCGCTACTAGTTGGACACGACTGAGCAACTTCACTTTCACTTTTCACTTTCATGCATTGGAGAAGGAAATGGCAACCCACTCCAGTGTTCTTGCCTGGAGAATCCCAGGGACAGGGGAGCCTGGTGGGCTGCCGTCTATGGGGTCGCACACAGTCAGACACGACTGAAGCGACTCAGCAGCAGCAGCAGCAGCAGAGCTGGCTATAACAAAGACTCATACAATGACACCTGGATTCTGCTTCACTCTGTCTCTCAGCTCTACTTCCTTCCTGTGAGGCTTTGTCAGGCTTTCCCCACAGAGCAGAAGATGGGATATCACAGCCCTGGGCTGACATCTTTGCTATAGAAGACAATGTCCTCCCTGACAGATCCAGCAAAGGCCCAGGGTTGGGTTCTGACTGGTTCTGACAGGGTTGTGTAAATCACATTTTGATTGACCAAACAGATCAAAGTATGCAAACTCGGTGGGCTGAGTTGTGGTCAGTGGGTTCCCAATGAAGATCTTGAGTAAATTTATAAAAGAGGAAAAAATGCAAGCTGGACAGAGAAACCATCCTCAATATGACACTTCTGTCATACAGTGATAACCCACTCCTCCAGATCACCACCAGCATGGATGACAACCCAAAGTGCCATCACCAAGCGTGAGGCCACATGAATTAAATGAATAAAAATCACAAGGGACAAAGAGGTTCCACACCAAATTCCCTATGCACTTACCATTGAAATAGTTCCTACTGTTATCAGATTGAACATTGAAAAGGTATCATTTTTCATAGGTTAAAAACTATAGAACATCAGAAATTGCATATGATTCATCCTAAAATAAGGAAAGGCTTTTGCCTAATTTCACCAAGCCCATCCACATTAATAAAAGTTAATGCTTACTAACACTTGTAAGACCTTTAACTCCAGTGCTATAAATACTTTAATAAATTATAATTTAAAAAACCCCTATGCAGAGCTGCAATATTAGAAAACAGATCAGTGGTTAACAGGATGAGGGACTAGGGTGACGAAACTATCAAGGGGCACAAGTGAACCTTGGGGGTGAAGGAAGCGTTCTATATGGTGATTATGGTGGTCATTACATACTGGAATGCATTTGTCAAAATTCATCAAACTGTGCACTTAAAAATCAGTGAATTTTATTGTACAGAAACTTCACCAAAAGTTGGTCATCCAAAAAAATAAATTATGAATTTAAAATAAATTATTAAATATAAAATTTTAAATTATGAACTTAAAATAATTTAAATTATGAAGTTATGTTTTACTGACAAAGAAACTAATGCCATCCTATGTAACTATCTGGCCAAGAATCAGCAGAGGCTGTATAGTGAGATTCATTGCAAAGTCAGAGCTGAAGGGCCCTTAGAAACCTGCTAGGCCCCTTAGTGTGCTGACTGAGATGGACACCTATCTGTGTTAGCCTGGCAAGCACTCACCATCCCCTCTCCCCACTTTTTGGTAATGACAGAAATCCATCTGTGATCTCAGTCCAAGTATTAGGATTTCTCTGAGACATCAGCAGTTGGGAACCTAGTAGACTGATTTGATTTCCTTCTTGCCCTTATATTAATAAATAGGAGATGCAAAGTTCATAGTACCAGATGTTTTTCTTTTCCCACCGATGTTTCAATGTTTCTTAAAAGTAATTTTATAGCTTAAACTACAGACTGAAGCAAAATAATTTTTTTTCTTTAAAATGCTTGTGTCTTATCTTAGAAAATGGTTAATTTTCTCTTCATTAACAGTACAAACAAGATAGAAGATTTTCTATTGTTTTGATTAAAAAGAATGCATTCTCACAACATTTTTGGTTTTGATGTCTGTTGAGTCATTTTTTAAAAATTCTTTACAATACTGTATTGGTTTTGCCATACACTGACATGAATCCACCACAGGTGTACATGAGTTGCCAACCCTGAACCCCCCTCCCACCACCCTCCCTAATTTCCGGAGGCAGGATCATACACATACCTCTTTGGGATGGCACTCTATAGCAGACAGGAATGCTGCCCTTGTGACAGGAAAAAAAAAAAAAGTTCAACTGGTATAAGCAAAGAACAAGAATGTACTGGCTCATGTAACTGAGGAGTACAGAAATAGGTCTGACTAGCCTAGTGGGCTATAGTCCATGGGGTCGCTACTAGTTGGACACGACTGAGCAACTTCACTTTCACTTTTCACTTTCATGCATTGGAGAAGGAAATGGCAACCCACTCCAGTGTTCTTGCCTGGAGAATCCCAGGGACAGGGGAGCCTGGTGGGCTGCCGTCTATGGGGTCGCACACAGTCAGACACGACTGAAGCGACTCAGCAGCAGCAGCAGCAGCAGAGCTGGCTATAACAAAGACTCATACAATGACACCTGGATTCTGCTTCACTCTGTCTCTCAGCTCTACTTCCTTCCTGTGAGGCTTTGTCAGGCTTTCCCCACAGAGCAGAAGATGGGATATCACAGCCCTGGGCTGACATCTTTGCTATAGAAGACAATGTCCTCCCTGACAGATCCAGCAAAGGCCCAGGGTTGGGTTCTGACTGGTTCTGACAGGGTTGTGTAAATCACATTTTGATTGACCAAACAGATCAAAGTATGCAAACTCGGTGGGCTGAGTTGTGGTCAGTGGGTTCCCAATGAAGATCTTGAGTAAATTTATAAAAGAGGAAAAAATGCAAGCTGGACAGAGAAACCATCCTCAATATGACACTTCTGTCATACAGTGATAACCCACTCCTCCAGATCACCACCAGCATGGATGACAACCCAAAGTGCCATCACCAAGCGTGAGGCCACATGAATTAAATGAATAAAAATCACAAGGGACAAAGAGGTTCCACACCAAATTCCCTATGCACTTACCATTGAAATAGTTCCTACTGTTATCAGATTGAACATTGAAAAGGTATCATTTTTCATAGGTTAAAAACTATAGAACATCAGAAATTGCATATGATTCATCCTAAAATAAGGAAAGGCTTTTGCCTAATTTCACCAAGCCCATCCACATTAATAAAAGTTAATGCTTACTAACACTTGTAAGACCTTTAACTCCAGTGCTATAAATACTTTAATAAATTATAATTTAAAAAACCCCTATGCAGAGCTGCAATATTAGAAAACAGATCAGTGGTTAACAGGATGAGGGACTAGGGTGACGAAACTATCAAGGGGCACAAGTGAACCTTGGGGGTGAAGGAAGCGTTCTATATGGTGATTATGGTGGTCATTACATACTGGAATGCATTTGTCAAAATTCATCAAACTGTGCACTTAAAAATCAGTGAATTTTATTGTACAGAAACTTCACCAAAAGTTGGTCATCCAAAAAAATAAATTATGAATTTAAAATAAATTATTAAATATAAAATTTTAAATTATGAACTTAAAATAATTTAAATTATGAAGTTATGTTTTACTGACAAAGAAACTAATGCCATCCTATGTAACTATCTGGCCAAGAATCAGCAGAGGCTGTATAGTGAGATTCATTGCAAAGTCAGAGCTGAAGGGCCCTTAGAAACCTGCTAGGCCCCTTAGTGTGCTGACTGAGATGGACACCTATCTGTGTTAGCCTGGCAAGCACTCACCATCCCCTCTCCCCACTTTTTGGTAATGACAGAAATCCATCTGTGATCTCAGTCCAAGTATTAGGATTTCTCTGAGACATCAGCAGTTGGGAACCTAGTGGGGACAAATACAGCATAATCTATCTGAGAGTGAAGACAACACAACAAAATAAGGAACTGAGAAGGAGTTAAGAGGGTGCAGGTCCTAATAACATTGTTTGAATCTCTGAATGAGGCCATGCCTGAAATCTGAAGTAGCCATAACTATACATCAGTTTTGAGAGACAAATAAGCTCATCTTGCCTAAGCCAGTTTGTGTTTCCCATCATTTGCAATTAAAAAGATCCTATTTGCATAAAGGTGGAAACCAAAAAATCTCAGAAGGATAGCACCGTGGTTGTACCATGTCCCTCAAAAGGCATGCTGAAGAAAAAAAAAAAGGCATGTTGAAGTTCTAATCTCAGATAACTGTAAATATGGCCTTATTTGAAAATAGGGTCTTTGCAGATGTAATAAGATGAGGTCATGCTGGATGAGGGTGAGCCCTAAACGGAACATAACTTGTGTCCTTAGGAAAAGAAAAGACACAAAAATGTGGACCAACACAGAGAGAAAATGGTCATGTGAAAGCAGAGTCCAAATTTGTGGAGTAATGCAGCTGCAAGCCAAGGAATGCCAAAGACTAACTACCAGAAGCAAGAAGACACAAGGAAGAGCTCTTCCCTAGAGCCTTCAGAGGGAGTAAAGCTGCACCAGCATCCTGATTTCAGACATCAAGCCCCAAGAATTAGGAGAAATTAAGTTCCTATTGTTTTAAGTGATCAGTTTGCGATATTCTGTTATGGCAAACCTAGAGAACTAAGAGATTCTGCTTCCAGGAAGAGGAGTACACCTTAATAGATTCCTAAAACAGTGGAAATGGTTTGTTACTGGGTAATGGCTTATGGGTGGAACAATTCAAGGCACATGATAGAAGAAACCTAAGATTGCCCTGAGGTGACTGCTAGTGGAAACATGAAAAGCAATTCCTGTGAGTGGACTCAGAAAGAAGAGAGAATTATAGAAAATATTCCTATCATCTTAGAGAATGCATCTATCAACAGAATGTTGCTGTAAATAGGAATGTCAAAGGGGACTCCCAGTGAGACTTTAAATGGAAACCACAAACATGGATACTGGAGGAAAGATGATCATTGTTATAAAGTGGCAAATACTTGGCTGAACTACGTTCTACTCTTGGGTGGAAAGTAGAATTTGTAAATGGTAGACTTGGATATTTACCTGAGGAGACTTAAAAGCAAAGTGTAGAGGATGTGACCTGGTTTCTCCTTGTTGCTAACAGAAAAATTCAAGAGGAAGTAGATAAAATGAGACAAAAAGCAACTATCACTTGGTGATTTGGGAAAATTTTAAGCTATCCAGATAACAAAGTCTGAGAAAGCAGGCTTTAGAGGGAAAACCAATAGTGCAGGCTGGACAAATAATAGCTGGAGAGATTATATGTGTAACTCATGGACCTAATCAACCATCTAAACAGAAACAGGAATACAGATGAGATTATTGAGGAATCTGTGAAGAACCATCCTGTCTATTGTTGTGCACCCTCTTGACATTCTTGTAAGAATGACAAGGTTTTGAAGACTGCTATATCAGCAGACATACCAGCTGTTTTCAAATGAAAAGAGACAGATCTGGGATGAAATGAAGGAAAAATAACTAAGCCACATCTGCAGAGGCCAAAGAAGGTGGAAGCAATACAGTGGGGTTGTTACCTGGGGGCCAGGTGGTGGAGTCTCAAGCCACAGATTCTTCTTCTCAGGCCTTGAAATCTATGGAACTTGCACTGCTGGGCTGCAAACTTGCTTGGGACTCATGGCCCCTTTATTCCTTCCTATTTTGCCCATACAAAATGAGAATATCTTATCTTATTCCTGTCCCACCTTATACTGCTGGAACCAAGAATCTGATTCACAGGTCCACAGATGGGAAGGGATTTTGCCCAAGGTATACTTCCCATCCCAAAGAAAGGCAATGCCAAAGAATGCTCAAACTACCACACAATTGCACTCATCTCACACGCTAGTGAAGTAATACTCAAAATTCTCCAACCAAGGCTTCAGCAACACATGAACTGTGAACTTCCAGATGTTCAAGCTGGTTTTAGAAAAGGCAGAGGAACCAGATCAAATTGCTAACATCCACTGGATCATGGAAAAAGCAAGAGAGTTCCAGAAAAACATCTATTTCTGCTTTACTGACTATGCCAAAGCCTTTGACTGTGTGGATCACAATAAACTGTGGAAAATTCTTAAAGATATGGGAATACCAGACCACCTGACTTGCCTCTTGAGAAACCTATATGCAGGTCAGGAAGCAACAGTTAGAACCGGACATGGAACAACAGACTGGTTCCAGTTTGGGAAAGTGGGGTGAAGTGAAGTCACTCAGTCGTGTCTGACTCTTTGCGACCCCATGGACTGTAATCTACCAGGCTCCTCTGTCCATGGGGTTTTCCAGGCAATAGTCCTGGAGTGGATTGCCATTTCCTTCTCCAGGGGATCTTCCCAACCCAGGGCTCAAACCCGGGTCTCCCACACTGTAGACAGATGCTTAACCATCTGAGCCACCAGGGAAGCTTTTTTAGTTTGGGAAAGGAGTACATCAAAGCTGTCTATTTTCACCCTGCTTATTTAACTTTTATGCAGAGTACATCATTAGAAACGCTAGGCTGAAAGAAGCACAAGCTGGAATTAAGATTGCCGGGAAAAATATCAATAACCTCAGATATGCAGATGACACCACCTTTATGGCAGAAAGTAAAGAGGAACTAAAAAGCCTCTTGATGAAAGTGAAAGAGGAGAGTGAAAAAGCTGGCTTAAAGCTCAACATTCAGAAAACAAAGAACATGGAATCTGGTCCCATCACTTCATGGGAAATAGATGGGGAAACAGTGGAAACAGTGTCAGATTTTATTTTTGGGGGCTCAGAAATCACTGCAGATGGTGATTGCAGCCATGAAATTAAAAGACACTCCTTGGAAGGAATGTTGTGACCAACCTAGACAGCATATTCAAAAGCAGAGACATTACTTTGCCAACCAAGGTCCGTCTAGTCAAGGCTATGGTTTTTCCTGTGGCCACGTATGGATGTGAGAGTTGGACTGTGAAGAAAGCTGAGCACTGAAGAATTGATGCTTTTGAATTGCGGTGTTGGAGAAGACTCTTGAGAGTCCCTTGGACTGCAAGGAGGTCCAACCAGTCCATCCTAAAGGAGATCAGTCCTGGGTGTTCATTGGAAGGACTGAGGCTAAAGCTGAAACTCCAATACTCTGGCCACCTCACATGAAGAGTTGACTCATTAGAAAAAACCCTGATGCTGGGAGGGATTGAGGGGAGGAAGAGAAGGGGATGACAGAGGATGAGATGGCTGGATGGCATCACCAACTCGATGGACATGAGTTTGGGTAAACTCCCGGAGTTGGTGATGGACAGGGAGGCCTGGTGTGCTGCAGTTCATGGGGTCACAAAGAGTCGGACACGACTGAGTGACTGAAGTGAACTGAACTGATATGGAGTTAAAAACCTTTTGTACATGAGGAGGATATGAATTTGGAGAAGGGGTTAGGTCAGACTTTTGTGGGTTGAATTGTGTCCCCTCAAAAGGTGTTGAAGTCGTAATGCCAGGTATCTGTGAATGTGACTTCCATCCTCCAGTACCATAAGATAATAAATTCTGGTTGTTTCAAGTCAGTTTGTGGTACTTTGTTAAAGCAGTTCTCAGAAATTAATACAGGTAAAGGCTCATCCGGTTACCTAGAGTCACAATGGCAAAACTATGAACAGTGAATCTGATTTATAGATTCATTTAGCTAACAAAGGGGAACAAACAGAAATTAAATAAATAAATAATTTAATAGCTATTTTTCCACAAACAAATGGTTGTTCCAATTACTGCATTTATAGATAGTATGCCCAAGAGAAAGGACAAATATTAGAGCTTGTTGGGTGTATATTTATTTAGAACCAGAGAGATATAAAATTGGCACTGAGGTTATTACTTTTCCTTAATATAAAGAAAAGCAAATTTGAAACAAAACTTAAAATGCAAAATTTGCAAAACTTTTCCACTGAAAATATGAACATACTATATTTATTAAATGAAGTGAATCTGAGTTGTCCTATATATTCAACTACACAGAGAGATGAATCCCTATATTTAGCCAATTCTTCAATATTAGCTAAGAAGAGCAATTCTTTCCTTTTATACTGTTTATATCAAACAAAGCAAGAACTCTCTCTCCTGTGTTTTGCGCGATCCACTATATAAGAAATATTCACTGAGTATGATTAATAACAGAACATGTACTGATTCTTGGATCCAGCTCTTCTGCTCCACGTTATTCCAATGTGGCAGGCGGAACTTAAAGATTCAAAAACACAATTTAATTATGACATTAAAAAGTAGGTTTTTTTCTCTTGTTTTTCATTGAAGGATTGACTGAGTGATATTGACCACTTTAAAATAAACAAATACAAGATGGTGTCTCATGTTTCCAAAGAGCCCATTACTAAATTCATTTTGAGTCAAATGAGACATAAAGAGACAAAGACGAGTCAATCTCTGCAGACAAAATGGAAGGACACAGGTCATCTTGCAGTTACCAAACTAAGACTGGAGAAGGCAATGGCACCCCACTCCAGTACTCTCACCTGGAAAACCCCATGGACGGAGGAACCTGGAAGGCTGCAGTCCATGGTGTCGCTGAGTGAGACATGACTGAGTGACTTCAGTTTCACTTTCACTTTCATGCATTGGAGAAGGAAATGGCAACCCACTCCAGTGTTCTTGCCTGGAGAATCCCAGGGATGGGGGAGCCTGGTGGGCTGCCGTCTATGGGGTCGCACAGAGTCGGACACGACTGAAGTGACTTAGCTAAACTAAGACACTGTACTGATGATGTACCTAATACAAAGACCTGAGTTCTGGGCAAGAGAAACAGCTGAGTCCATCTGGTTCACAAACAAACTAGAGGTCTAAGGTGGTTTGATACATGGTTCGGTGGTGACCACAGAGGTGAAGAGCATGATGACTTGTTAGTGCACTGGTACTTGTCTCTACTGGATGTCATGAGATGTGGGTCTTTCAAGCAGCCCTAGTTCTACTTCTCGTTTCACCCTCTAGGACCCCCCAGGTTTGTGGTGGAACCAGACTTCTCCTACTTTCTGTTGGAGGCCTGGCAGGGACATAACTTATCTGAGAGTAAAAGACAACATACAGGAAGAAGAAATCAAAATATAGGAAAAGTTTCCAAGTCTTGATGACACTGTTTGAACTCCTGGATGGAACAAGGTCTAGACTATGGATCTCGAGGAGATGGCTTCTCCTGTTTCCAGTGAGAGGCTCCCAATCCAGGCCTCAGCAACTGGTGCTCAGTGATCAGCTTAGATTGGGCATGTGACTTAGGCTGAATTTGTTCGGCGGATCTAGGGTCAAAGAATCTCAGTTCTGAGACCCTTGTGTTGAGCTTCCAGGGAAGGAGATACTTCCCTTTCCATTTTGCTTTCACCCTGGTAAGTAGAGTTGGTGCTATGGTGCCTCAGCCCACTTGAGACTGGCCTAGGAATATGGGACTGAATAACGAATACATGGATACAGGATTCAGGTGTTCTTGTAACATCATCTGAGTCCATGTATTCATCCTTGCTTGAAGCCAGATCTTCCCTTGAACCTTTTTGTAAATGTCCTTGTTGCTATGTTACTTTGAGTCGGGTTTTCTATTATAACTAAAATAGACATAATAAAGTCTTTTCTATATTGTTAAATTTGGTATGAGCTGATTCTTTCCAGAACTCTCTTCCAGAGGTATTATTGAAGGACCGAATCAATTTACTAAGGACTCAAAAAGATTAGAATGATCTATCCTAGCATGACCAGAAATGTCACCTAAAATAGCTCAAAGGTAGGTTCACAGGACTATGTGTCATTGTAAAAAAGACTAATCCTTATAGCTCTCTTCCACCATTGCCAAAGCACCATTTGTAAAAGAATAGGGAACTTGGGCTCCCTGGCTCAAAATTGCCCTGGTATCTACCTATGACTTAGTAAGAACCAAGCAGTGTCTTGCCTGAATGTCAGGAGAAGAACAGATGAGTGCCCTCGTGTCATTGTTCAAGGCCAAGAAGAATCTAAACAAACAAAAGCTCTATACTACTTGCCAGCCGCAAAGGCCCCAGCACACCACACGAGATGGAGAGCCTTCACTTCTGTGGTCTGGCTTACAAGCCCTGTGTATTCTACATTTGACTGACATGAAAACAAAACACTCAAAATAGCTCATTTTCTGGAAACTTCTTCTTACAGCCATTTGAGGTTCTTAGATTTGAACCAGTCAGGACCCCTCCGAAATAGCCTTTGAAGCTACTGATGTGTTCCTCAGACAAGTTGCTTTTAAAGGATTTCTATTTTCATACTTTCCTGATTTTAATCATCTTGGCAAAGAATCCATTATTAATACTTTCACCCAGCATAATACAATTTCTCAGATTTTTTCCCCCCTCAGATAATTTTTAAGAAAAACAAAAACCTACAGCTGCCATTCATGTGGCGGTTTTAATCTATTTAGAATTGGAACAGATTAGCACTCAGAAAAGTTGTGTAATACTGATCAAAGGAAAATGAGCTCAGAATGTCTGGTTCACAACACTGGAAAACAAGGACAGTCTTGTTGGCTGAAAAAAGTGTCTATTGTGTAATTAAGCGAGATGTCAGCACTAGGCTTGAAAAATGTTTCTCCTGGGGTGCCCTCCTCCCAGATCCCACCTTGAAGAATCTGGAATGTGGAAGAAGCCTCATCTGTGGAGCAGACAGTTCAGAGACACCCCATTCCAGGAGAGTTGAAGGCGCAGAGAGCCCTCGTTCTCTGCTGAGGGGGCTGAGGATGGAATGCCAGGGCAGATGTGTCAGACTACACATACTGCAGGTGCCCCAGCGCTGCAGGAAAGAGAGAAAAGTCATCTATAGCCTAAATTCTGAGATGGCTTGGACATCAATGCCATGATGCTTCATTTTTTAAAAAAAAAAATCTATTTTTACTTTATTTATTTAGTTGTGGCACACAGGATCTTTAGTTGCTGCATGTGGACTCTTGTGGTATGTGGTATCTAGTTCCCTGACCAGGGATCAAACCCGGGCCCCCTGCATTGGTGGTGTGGAGTCTTAGCTGCTGGACCACGAGGGAAGTCCCCATGATACTTTCTTACATATCATCACTTAGGAATTCCATCATTAGGACTACATGCAAATGCGATTTGATCAAAAAGATGCAGTACTCGGTAAGGACAAGAAACAAAAGAACACCCCAGTATGTGAAAAATGACAAAAAGTGAGCATTAATTCATTCCGAGTGATAATCTTGGTTTTGCGTATTACTCATTGTCCTTTTCTGAAAGTTTTTAAAGACAAAGCATTAGCACAGTATGGAAGAGGCCTGTCTGGGCCCAGACGCCTGATCTCTCACCTCTTCCCTCCCCCTCACCACCTGTGGGGCCTTACCTAAAGCAGCTACCTTTGACACCTCACTGTTTCATCTGTGCAGAGACAGATCTTTCTTCTCTATGCTCTCTGGATTTGTCCCTCATGAACTTTTTAACCAAATTGGCCAAAGTTTAGAAACTGAGAATCTGAATAATTAAGGCATTGATTCTGAATGTGTGTGGATGTCAAAAGAAGACAGACAGATTAATCAAAAGAGATGAAAGGTGTCAAACTTGAAGCATCCTATAAAACTGTACACTGGCAAAGCAAGACATAAAAATGTCCCTCTCTCATGAACAGAGGTAATAGGTACCACAGGTACCATGAACACATGAGGCACCAGCACATCCCAGCACTGAGGCAATTAGACAATTAACACAGGAGGTCCAATCCTGTTCTGAAGTTTGTTACCAGAGCTGCTTCTATCAACCTACTTCACCACTCACTCAGTCCACTCAGTGCAAATATACTGACAGTCACCTACATGCTGGGCAGCTTCTAGGGCAGGCACTGGAAATGAAACAAAAATGAGATGGTTCTTGCCTTCAGGGAGCTCTGAGATAAGGATGAGCAGATCTACAAGGCAGTTGCTGGTATAATGGTACAAACACAGCACTATCAACCCCGAACTCTTCTCCTCCCATCTTAGTTGTATTCCTTTTTTTTCTGACTACCAAGGCAAGATGTTTGTCACCAAACAGTATTCATTCATGAATAGTGTGTATGCATGTATACACTGTATGTATATATATGCATACATATATAGATAGCTACAGCTGTATCTGTGTCTATATCTATATAAAGATAGATGTACATACATTCTATGCATGATCTTTTGCCAATTGTTTTTCTCTATGAATTACTATTGCTCAAGTTTGGTTCCTTAAAAGTACAGAGGTCAAGAATTCTTGATACCCCAGGCTAATATTAGTCTGCAGGCACATTTTGTTTGGCCAAAGTAGTGAGGTATGCACAATGTTTCGAATTTTAATTCATCACCAACATTTCTTTTTAATGGGATGTTTACTGCAAAACACCGATTTCCAGCCCTGACAACAGTGGGCCTACTTTTCCACATGGCAGTGGCAACTGGCCATGAGCAGTGGTGACCTAACGAGGGGCGATGTTGGACTTCTCCCACTCTCTCCCACTTTCTCCCACTCCCGACACAATCACTACTGTTTATCATTTGACACCTGGCTTACTAGACTTCTGCTCCCTGCCTGACTCAGATGGGTTCTGGAGTTTGCAGTCTCTGGAACATTTAGTTCTAACTCATTCACAGACAGCAGAGGTTCACTTTGTTCAAAGTGGGGGGAGAGGGATGAGGAGAGAATGATTTCATGGACAAATAAGAAACTGTGAAAGTCCTTTTCCTTCCCAATCTCTTCTATCTTGCTAAAGACAAGAGGTGACAAAAAACAAACATGAAGGCTGAACACAGTGTTACTGACTCCACAAGGAAAGGATGCTGTATATGGAGAGCAAAGCCTGTACCAGGCTGCCTGTGCAAGATGTGTCTGCTCCTCGTGGTAAATACCGGGTGAACATGCCAGGTGAGGAGAAGAAAGCATCTCCTATGCTGGTCCTTCCCCCTCTCATTTGCCTACTTCTTCCTAGCCAAGAAGTCTCAAAGAATTAAAAGCAATAGACTGGGATTCCCTATATGACAATCCATGGAAACTGGAGCCTACCAGTCATGAGTTTTGCAACAAATTAACCATAACATAAGACACTGCCTAAAGGGAGCTGTGCCTGATTATCACGCCCACTCGCTGGCCTCCCCACCACACAGACACACATCCACTGAGACCACAAAGGTAAATAACCAAGAGAAAAGGTCGACAGCTGGTGACAGAGAAGAATTCCTGGTCTAGTCTGAATTCCCCAGATTCAGAGACTGGTGCTGGTGTACAAAGATGTCCCTTATCCCCCTCACTGTATGTTGTCTCTTTCATCAATAAAATAAAAGGAATTTATTCAAGGTGCTTTTCTTAAACAGTTCCTCTTTGCTTTCTTCCCCACGCGCCTCCACTCATAACTTCTGTGTACCAGGACAAATATTCCATTTTTAAATGTTTCAAGCAGCCATTCTCTATAGGCAGGTGTTAACAGCCATTTCTACAGACAAGGCAGGATCAGAGAAAAATGGATCACATTCAAGTTCCCAAGCAGTCAGCAAATATAGGGATGGTTTCACATCCACCAAAAGCCCAAGCCCTTTCCTTGTTCTGTCTCTGACCTTCATCTCAGTAACTCGTACAGTGCCTGACCACAAGAAAGATGGGAACTCTGTTTCTAAGAGGACCTGGCCCAGTTTTGCACACAGAGTATGCACCCAGCAGAGTTGGGTACATACTCCTTGCCCTGTTCATATACATCAGATGGGCATTTAAATGTCTGATTAGACTAATGAAGGATGGGTTCATGGGTGCATAAATGCTGATTCAGGGAGCAACTGAATTAAGCTATTTTAACCAAGGGGCATGATTCTTAGTACTCTTCAGCTAAAGAATTGGCACTGCTGTGTGAATGTCAGTTCATGACAGTGCATTCAACTCAAGGAAAAAAAGAGCCACTCAACAACAGCTTAAAAAAAAAAAAAAAAAAAAAGTTTATGTCCAGAAGTAGGCAGGTGCATCTATTCAAGAACATTCTTTGAAGTATCAGCTTCTCCCATCTTGCTACTCTACCATCCTCAGCTGAAGGCTTTCATCTTCATGGTAGCAGCCTATTGCAACTGCAGGTATAGCATCGGTGTTCCAAACAGGAAGAAGGTACAAGGGGAGAAGTTCTTTCTTCACCCATCTGTTTAAGTGATAGAAGAAATCTTCTCTAGGAATGTCTGCCAATATCCCATTGGCTAGAGTTAGGTGACATGGGCATTCATAGATGAAAGGGAGTCTGGGAGATCAAGGAGAGGAAAATAAGGGGGAAAAGGGTTGAAATAGGCTCTGTGAAGTATCTTCTATAAAATGGGTTCATTATATAAACCATCATTGATAATTAAGGCATATTCAAGCAGAAAGAATAGTTCTTTGTGATTTTCTTTGTTCAAGAGCCAGTATAAAACAGAGAGAAGCAGCTTGAAGACAGGAAGGAGGAGTACGGTTAGGGTGAACTTCCTGAGGAGGATGAGGAGTGATCTGGACCTTAAAGAAAAACAGCTCCGGTACTCACATCACTTCTACCACCACTATCAGCCCCAGGAGCAGGGTTCAGAGAAGACTGCTCTTCACATCTATCCCTCAAGGCTCAAAGGAGGTATAACCCTGCAGGTCCATTTAAGCTGAGCTGACTCTCTCAAAATGGAGAGAAGAGAGGTGGAGGCACCTCAGACAAGGAGAACAGCAGAAGCACACGTCCAGGGTATGAGTAAGAAAAGGGAAGGTCACAAGTCAACCCTGCTGGGTGCAGGAATAGCCCGCAGAGGAGTGAAGACAAGGCTGGCCAGGGAAGATCTGAGGGCCCTCTGAACACCAGGAGGTCTGGATTTGCCAGTATCAGGGTATCAGAAAGACCCTCATTATTAAGTGTAACAGTGATGTGATGCAAATATTACACTGAAGAAACACATCAGACAGTTGTGTGGCAGGGGAGAGGGACAGGGGCAGATGGGAGGGGAGGAAAACAATGAAGGAGTTGGTTCCATTTTTCCTGATTTCAGAGGAGTATTTGGTCTCCCTTGGAGAGGAGAGCATATATCCCAGAGGTAAACTCACACTGACTTAGGGAATTTGCCAGCCACCAGTCTTCTCTAACTGCCTTGCTCGATACATGTTTTATGACACAAACTTGTCCCGTGATCATGGCTTATTGAACCAGGGGTGGGTACATAATGAAAACACACAGTTTCTCCCTTCTAGAATTTGGGATCAGGACTCAAAGTCTCTAGTCCATTAAATGCCAACACTGGCCTCAAAAATGCACATCAGTTTCGGTGTGAGGCCCGTGTCCCTGCAAAGCAGAAAAACCAGATCTGCAAAGAGGGTGAAAAGTAGGAGATGCCGGTGGGTGGGAGAGAGATTGCCTTGTTTGCTAAGAACTCTCCTCTTCCCCGCCCCAGGTATCTTTGAGTCCCGGCTATCTTGGGTTCCAAAAGCTAATCCTCTATCCTAATTTACATAAAAATCAAACAAACAAACAAAAACTCCTTCATACAGGCTAACTTGAGTGGGTTTCTTTCACTTCAAGCATAGTAGTCCCAGTGGAGACAGATATTTAAAAATAAGACATGAAATGAGCTGAACAAAGGTGACCCAGGTTACAGGCTGTGATATCCAGAAGGTAGGAGGTGAGCAACTCCAATGGCCAGAAGATCAATAGGATGGGAGGTACCAGGGAGAGTGATGAAACTGCTTCATAACTACTGATCTTGAGACAATGGCAAGGTTTCTCTACCATGCCAGGTGGAAATAGGGACCCAGCCAATGTGACCACCTCATACCTGGTCAAAGATTGGGTATCCCCAAGTTTCTAGTGCAAAGTTATACAACAGGCACAAGATGTATGCTTGCTCATTCATTCCACTATTCAGTTCTTAACAGAAGCTACCAGAAAACTGAAACAGGAGAGCATGGCGGCTCCCAGCCTTTTCCCCACATCTTGCCCTACACATCTCTCCCATCTGCCTGCTCCAGAGTTATATATCCTTTCATAATAAACCATTTACAACTCTGTATTTTACCAGCTTCAAACCTCCTCAGTGAAAAACTTAAGATAATGGGCATGGAAGGAAGCAGTTTTTAGCAGAAGCAGGTCTCACCTTCCGCACATGGTTCAGTCAATCAGAAGTAAACTCAGACTGGAGATGTAACTCGGACCCTGAACACAGTCCCCGATATCCGGATCAGAGAACGGCACTGACAGGTCCAGAGCCTGCCACCCCCAACCCACGCCGGGTGCCTCAGACTCAAGATCTGTCCTTCTGGCGACTCCGAGATCCCTAGGAGCCCGGGACAGGAAGGTCACCCCTCAAGTGACTCTGAGGAGCCTGGGACTCGACGCTGGCCCTCAGGCAACCTCGAGACCCTGAGGAGCTCAGGCACGACGGGCGCCCTCAGGTGACTCCGCAACCTCGAAAAGCCAGGAACAGGATGGCCGACGCTCAGGCGAGTTCGTGACCCCGAGGAGCCCGGGACAAGGCGGCCACCCTCATTAGACTCCAAGGAACCCCCTACAGGACAGTAGCCAGAGGAGGGACTGGAGACAAAATGGCGGAGAAGGACCTTATGCTCATCGCAAGATTATCTCGCGAGAACACCAGAAAACAAAACAAAATGTATTTTACCAAAGGAAAAATGGCAGATTAAACTTTTCGATATTATGTAAAGCTTAAATCAAGTACATCATTTTTAAAGATGATCACCAATCTACTAGTGCCTCTCTTAATGACTGTTAAATTACCCCTTTAATGGATAATTAATGCATTTAATGTCTCTCACTATTATGATTTCTTTTATGCAAATTTAGAATGATAATAGCTAACAAACACAATACTCCCTTTATCATAATTTAGCCATCTAAATGCCCTTGCTAGGAAGGATAGGTCACCTTAAATGCTTTAGTAATAATTCAATTCAATCTTTCTTTTAAACAAATAAATATGCATTAATTATACATTGATTTTTCAAAGATTTCTCCCATCTCCCAGGGAGTTTCACTGAAAATCAACAAGAGGTCATCCTAATTTCCTAAAGCAAAATTTACTTTGGACAATTTTCATAACTGAATAGTGTAAGTCTTCATGTTCCTTATTTGAAGGCTAATAAAGACAAATCACTTATCCTAAGGAGTATCATTGGAGAAGGCTATGGCACCCCACTTCCAGTACTCTTGCCTAGGAAATCCCATGGACAGAGGAGCCTCGTAGGCTACAGTCCATGGGGTTGCTAAGAGTTGGACACGACTGAGTGACTTCACTTTCACTTTTCACTTTCATGTATTGGAGAAGGAAATGGCAACCCACTCCAGTGTTCTTGCCTGGAGAATCCCAGGGCAGAGGAGCCTGGTGGGCTTCCGTCTATGGGGTCGCACAGAGTCGGACATGACTGATGCGACTTAGCAGCAGCAGCAGCAGCAGCAGCAAGGAGTATCATAAAACACAAATTAGTAACTAAAATTCCCTACATGTAAGCTTCAAAATTATTTTTCCACTATAGTTTGGAAGTAACCCACAAGAAAGTTAAGGGGGTAAAAAGATTTACTTAGAAACCAACAGATTTTCCATACTCAAAGAGCATTAGAAGCAATAAAAGAGTGATTCTTCCCCTCTTTCTACTACCCTTCCCGTGGAGTTAACAGAGAAATTTTAGTTAGCCA
The DNA here is from genome assembly GCA_006410655.1 of Kobus ellipsiprymnus. NCBI lineage: Eukaryota > Metazoa > Chordata > Mammalia > Artiodactyla > Bovidae > Kobus > Kobus ellipsiprymnus. Next base: position 53,369 of record SJYR01004331.1, read on the forward strand.
TTTGCTCATCACTAATTCATCATAATTCCATTTGTCTCTAATATTTTCCTTAATACAACCCCTACAAAACTCATATTTACAGTGTGTGTATATCTGTATCTCTTTCCCACACCCCACCAATATGCTGTCAAGTACACACAATGTCTGTCTACTTCTGGCCAGTGAGTGACAGTATACCAACCTACAAACACCCTCAGGCAGAGATCATCTGTCTCCCTTGTCACCTGAATACAGTGTTAGCACCTCTGTTATTCACTGGGCTTCCAGACTATCTGTGTTTAATCATCTTAAATGACCAAAGAGATGCAAGGAGGCATGTCCATCCACTCTGTAAAAATCAAGGAAGAAAAGAATGGAGCAAGTTTTGTACTGGCACCAGGAATCCTCAAGGAAACCAATCTGTAGGTAATCAGGGATCCTTGAATGTAACGAAAAGATTTCTTAAACAGCCATGTGGTCTGGAAGGATTGATCAGTACTGTCTGAGTTCCTTGGCTGAAGGCATGTCATGATGCAGGAGCACATCTTCTGATTCTCTAGAGCTTGCATTTCCAGGAAAGCTATCTCCTGCAAAGTGGGATCTCCAAGAATCTGATTTAGTCTGTGGGCGACTATGAGCCAAGGAACAATACAGGGGCAAATACTCAAGGGGTTGCATTCCAATTAGAAAATTCAAAAATGAACACAAATGTACTCAAGGAACCTCCAACAAGCATGACCATATGCACTGTTTATAGTGGCTAAAGCCAGGAAAAAGTCTCTCAGTAAAGGACTAGAAAATTAAAGTGGTGCATTCATATCTAACACAGTGAATACAAGCAATTATTATAAAAAAATTGAATATAAAAAAGCAAATTACGGAGAAGGGGGCAACAGAGGATGAGATGGTTGGATGGTATAATCAACTCAATGGACATGAGTTTCAGCAAATTCTGAGAGATAGTGAAGGACAGGGAAGCCTGGCATGCTGCAGTCCATAGGGTCACAAAGAGTTAGACATGACTGAGCGACCAAGCAAAAACAACATGCAAAGTCCTAATAGCACTCTGAATTTTGTAAAGTATGTGTATGGGCATGTAATCATGTTTTGAAAAATGCCATTAAGGAGAACCACCAATTTAAAGAACTAGTTGTTCTAGGTATTACTATATAGATGCATAATTTATCACAGTCTGCTGATAGAGATGTTTATAGTGACATATAGAAAGTTTACATGCATTTAGGCCCCTTTATACTCCCCAAATTATAACTATAATTGTCTTGTTTTTTGCTATTTAAACGGAGCACCACATTAGGTTTTATAATTTTTGCTTCAATGATAACATATGATTTAAGAAACTTATAAGAAGAATAGTCTATTATAGTCACCTCTATTGTCATCCATTCCAATGTTCTTCTTTCCTTTCTGAACCTCTAAGTCTTCTATTATCATTTCCCTACTATTTAGAGAACTTCCTTTAGCCATTCTTTACAAGGAGTAAAAGATTCTCTTATCATTACTTACCTGAGAATGTCTTTATTTCCCTTTTTTTGCTGAGGGATATTCTTGTTACAGTTTGAGTACTGAAAAAATATTATACTACTTCCTCTGGCCTCCATGGATTAATATAAGACAGCTGTCATATTTCAAGTAGGTGTTTCCATATAAGTAACAAGTTCATTTTTTTCCTTTAGTTTTCAGAAGTTTCATTCTGATATATCTTCATGTAAATTTCTTTGGGTTTATCCTATTTGGAGTTTACTCAGCTTCAGCTTCTTGGATCTGCAGTTTGTTTTTCATCAAATTTAGGAAGTTTTCAGCCATCATTTCTTTAAATACTTTTTTAATCTCACTTTTTCCTCTCCTTCTCAATCTTTGATGATATGAATTTAGGTCCTTTTTTATTATCCCACAGACTCTATACTCTGTTTATCTCCACTCTACTACTGAGCCCATCCAGTGAGGTGAGTTTTTCTTTTATTTTGGTGATTGCATCTTTCAATTCCATAATTTCCATTTTTTTATAACTTATTTTTCTTAGTTGAGATTATACAATTTTCATTTGCCTAAAGAAAATAAGTAATTGTTTGTTGAAGTATGTTTATGATGGCTTTTTAAAAATCTTCATCAGATATTTTAGATAAAACCCAACATCTGATTCATTCTTGATTCATGTTGGTTGTTCTCTCGTTCAATTTAGGAATTTTCTTGATTCTTGGTATGATGACCTATAAGACCTTTTAGAACTAATACCAAAAAAATTTTTTTTCTTTTCATCATAGGGGAATGGAATGCAAAAGAAAGAAGTCAAGAGATACCTGGAGTAATAGGCAAGTTTTGCCTTGCAGTACAAAATGAAGCAGGGCAAAGACTAAATGGGTTTTCTCAAGAGAATACACTGATCATAGCAAACACTCTCTTCCAACAACACAAGATATGACTCTACACAAGGACATCACCAAATAGTCAATACCAAAATCAGACTGATCATATTATTTACAATCAAAGATGGAAACGCTCTTTACAGTTAGTAAAAACGAGAACTGGAGCTGACTGTAGCTCCAATCATCAACACATTATTGCAAAACTCAAGCTTCAGTTGAAGAAAGTAAGGAAAATCACTAGGCCATTAGGGTATAATCTAAATCAAAACCCTTATGATTATACAGTACAGGTGACAAATAGATTCAAGGCATTAGATCTGGAAGACAGAGGTTCATAAGATTGTACAGTGATCAAAATAATCCCCAAGAAAAAGTAATGCAAGAAGGTAAAGTGGTTGTCTGAGGAGGCTTTACAAATAGCAGAGGAAGAAGAAAAGTAAGAGGCAAAGGAGAAAGGGAAAGATATTCCACACTGAATGTAGAGTTCCAGAGAATAATAAAGAGAAAGACAGCATTCTTAAACAATGCAAATAAATAGAGGAAAACAGAGACTAGAGATCTCCTCCAGAAAATCAGAGATTAATATGTCTCACTATGATTATTTATATTTTTCTTTTACCTTATATTTCTTCTGATCTTTGCTTTATGTATTTTTCTTTGCTGTTAGGTCTCTAATGATTTATAATGTCTATCTTCTTTGTGAATAGTACTTTTAGCATTAAAAATATTCATCTTTGTTTCATTTAAAAATTAACTAAATTAATTTTAAAAAGAGAGAATTAGAGATACCAAGGGAGTGTTTCATGCAAAGATGGGAACAATAAAGGACAGAAACTGTTAGGACCTAAAAGAAGCTAGAGATTAAGAAGAGGTGGCAAGATACACAAAAGAAATATACAAAAAAAGTTTTCATGACCCACATAATCATGATGGTGTGGTTAACCACAGAGAGCCAGATATTCTCCAGTGTGAAATCAAGCGGGTCTTAAGCATTACTAAGAACAAAACTACTGGAGGTTATGGAATTCCAGTTGAGCTATTTCAAATCTTAAAGGACGATGCTGTTAAAGTGCTGCACTCAACATGTCAGCAAATTTGGAAAACTCAGCAGTGGCCACAGGACTGGAAAAGGTCGGTTTTAATTCCAATCCCAAAGAAAGGTGATGCCAAAGAATGTTCAAACTGCTGCACAATTGCACTCATCTCACACGCTAGCGAAGTACTGCTCAAAATTCTCCAAGAGAGGCTTCAGCAGTACATGAACCAAGAATTTCCACATGTACAAGGTGGGTTTAGAAAAGGCACAGAAACCAGACATTAAATTGCCAACATTCATTAGATCACAGAGAAAAGCAAGGTAATTCCAGAAAAAAATCTACTTCTGCTTCATTGACTACACTAAAGCCTTTGACTGTGTGGATCACAACAAATTGTGGAAAATTCTTGAGACAGGAGTACCACACCACCTTACCTATTTCCTGAGAAACCTGTATATGGGTCAAGAAGCAACAGTTAGAACTGGACATGGAACAACGGACTTGTTCAAAACTGGGGAGAAAAAGTACAACAAAGCCGTATATTGTCACCCTGATTATTTTATTTATATGCAGAGTATATCATGTGAAAAGCCTGGCTGGATGAATCACAAACTGGAATCAAGATTGCCAGAAGAAATACCACCAACCTCAGATAGGGAGATGGCACCACTCTAATGGCAGAAAGTGAAGAGGAACTAAAGAGCCTTTTGATAAGGGTGAAAGAGGAGAGTGAAAAGGCTGGCTTGAAAATCAACATTCAAAAAACTAAGATCATGGCATCCAGTCCCATCACTTCATGGCAAACAGAAGGGGAAAAATGGAAACTGACAGATTTTATTTTCCTGGGCTCCAAAATCACTGAGGACAGTGACTGCAGCTATGAGATTAAAAGATGATTCCTCCTTGGAAGGAAAGCTATAACAAAGTTAGACAGCATATTAAAAAACAGAGACATCACCTTGCCAACAAAAGTCTGCAAATTCCAAGCTATGGTTTTTCCAGTAGTCATGTATAGAGGTGAGAGTTGAACCATAAAGAAAGCTGAGTGCCGAAGAATTGGTGCTTTTGAATTGTGGTGCTAGAGAAGACTCTTCAAAGTCCCCTGGACTGCAAGGAGATCAAACCAGCCAAACCTAAAGGAAATCAACCCTGCTTCAGGAGTGATGTTGAAGCTGAAGTTTCAATACTTCAGCCACCCTATGGGAAGAGCTGACTCACTGGAAAAGACCTTGATGCTAATAAAGATTGAAGGCAAAAGAAGAAGGGGGCAGAAGAGGATGAAATGGTTAGATAACATCACTGACTCAATGGACATGAATTTGAGCAAACTCCAGGAGATAGTGAAAGACAGGAGAGCCTGGCATGCTGCAGTCCACAGAGCTGTGAAGAGTTGGGCATGATTTAGTGACTGAACAACAACAACGATGATGGATAATTTTCAATTTTATCACTGGACATTTTGGATATTATGAGACTCCAGATCCTCTTCATTTCCCTCCTTTAGCAGTCTCTCTCTCTGTTGAGTTGAGCAGGAGAGCTGGGTTGAGTGTGTCTGTAGCTTTCCTCTAGGCCCTGTCAACACTATCACAGCAAAAGTGGCACACTGAGTCACATCATCTTCTTGCATTCAGGTGGGATGGCAGTTCAGCTCTGCTCTCAGCCCTGCTGATATCTTCCCAGTGAAAGTGGGGCTCCAATCAAATTCACTTCATCTTTTAAGCTCTGTGTAGATGTGTAAGTTTAGCTTCCTGTTGAGCTCCACTGCCACCAGAGGAGTGGGCAATGAGAGGTGTGACATAGTGTTTTATTACTGCAGACTGGACAAGGAAGCGCAGCTCCGCGCTGGGTTCCTACTAACCCCAAGGGAGAAGAGAGGAGAGTGCTAACTGGTCTGACTCCCCACACCTTCCTTCCACTTTGTTGATGTCAGTGAAGGTGAAGCTCAGCTGCCCTCTGAGTATACTCACATGGACTGGGGAGACTAGAGTGCCAGGCACCTCACATCACCTTCATCAGGCTCCCTGATGCCATAGAGGACCCCATCAGCACTAGCGGTGTACCAGGGTGGGCCAAAAGCCAGAGGGCCAACTAGCTCTGCTTTATACCATCTCACTCAGTATCATCGCTGCTGTGTGGGTGGGGAAGTACAAGGTCAGCTTCCCACTGGGAAGGGAGAAAGGAGAACACTGATGGGCCCCAACTTGCACTGCCTCAGTTAGTCATTTGTTTGTTTCTTTCCCCTTCCCTCCACACCATGAAGCATTAGGGGTTCCCTGACCAGGGGTCCAACCCACACCTCCTTCAGTGGAAGTGCAGAATCTTAACCACTTGACTGCCAGGGAAGCTCCTTCATTTAGTCTTGTTGACACAGGGCAGTAGTGGAGGCTCAGCTCACTCTGGAATAGGAGCACTGCCTGTGTCCCCCAAGCAGGGCCTGGAAGCTCAGCTTCCCATTCAGTCACACAAATACCACGCAATACCAAGGAATACCACACAAATACCACGCAATGGGTGCAGCTCTCACTGGAGCTTCTTTCTTAGTTCTGTTTACACCACCAGGTGGGGAAATTGAAGTTCTGCTGCTTGATTATACTGGCTGGGAGCATGGGGTGGAAGATTAGCTCTCTGCTTGGCCCTGCTAAAACCA
>SJYR01004331.1:59554-86003 GCA_006410655.1 Kobus ellipsiprymnus
GGGCAGGGTGGGGTGGAGGGACTGTTTTTTTCATAGGTATTTGTCTGGTGTAGAGTGAATACTGCCTAAAAGGTTTTTTGCTCTTAGGCCATTCTTTTTCCAGTCCTCCGTCTAGGGGAAGAAGATTTTCTTGTAGTCTGTGCTTGTTGGCAGTCCAGGTGGGAGGCTTCTGGTATGCTCTGTTCACGATGTATGAGAAGTAATGACGAAACCCAGGGGACTCGCAGCCATGTGGTTCCTCAAGTCTGAAGGTCCTCAGGCCATTTGTCTTCTTCCTTCTACCTTTCAGAGTCTTCCTAAGCTCATTCTTTATGTGATGTCTACAGGGTTTTAGTTGTAAGTGGGAGGATCTGGATATAATGAGACTACTCCATCTTTCCTAGAACTGGATGGATCAGTAATGTTCCAACATTTTTTTAAGGAAGAATGATTTCAGTATTACTTTGTACAATTCAAATATTACTTTCATAGAAGCCTGAAGAATATTGGGCAAAGGAAAACTAACTCCAAAACAAAGTATCTGAAGACAACTCTACCATGTCTAGAACACATTCATTCATTTGATATTTATCTATTGAGCATATACTAAGTTACAGGCACTGGCAGTTGCTGGAGTTACAAAAACCAAGAAGATAACAGACACTGTCTCCATTCTCACACAGTTTACTATTTGAAAGAGAGATAGACATTGAACAAGTAAATAAATACCTGGCTACTCACAACTGTGGTAACTGTCCCATAGAGCTATATTCACTCTTTCCCTTTCCAACCTCCAATGCTCAACACAAAGTCATTTTATTATCCATTTCACAAGAGGATTTGTGTTCATTTTTTGCTTTGAATCAAAACATCAGCTCTATAATATTCTGATCAAAATGTGCAGCCTACCTAAATTAAAACATCTTTATTATTTTTAAAAAGAATTCCACTACTTAATCAATTCTGCCCAAGCAAAAGGCATGGTTAAAAAAAACAGTGTCAAGCAATACCCAGTAATTCCTGGTCATTACTTGCAACTGGAACTCAGAAGATACAATGCAGATAGCATGAATGGGGAATTTCCACACTGTCAACTTCTACTATAGCCTCATTTTATATTTTAATTAAAATAAATTAAGTCCAGACAAGCTTCCTTCAAATTAATGCCTGGAGCCATTTAGAGAAAAAAAAAATCCCATAGTAAACAGCAACAGCAATTGCATATGCTGAAAGCCTCACAATCCTAATATATTTGTAATTTTCCAGTAAAACCTTTACAGAATCCTAACCAAACCTCATGAGAAGAAAGACATGAAAAAATGATTTCAATGCTTTTGTTTTCAGGGGCAAACTCAGAGATAAAGAGCATGTTTTTACTTTCTCCTTTAAAATGGAGTTCAGTATTTTGAAGAATGGTATTGAATTATAGGATCCACTTTGCTACAGAAATGCATCTGCATTTTTTGCTCTAGTCACATTTTCATATCAGCATCTGAAAGCACACAATAAATTGAGAGATCCAAAACAAACACATTTGTTTGTATTCAATAAGAAAAGGTTTTCCTTATTTATTTTCTGATAATAAAAATAATAAAATTTCATCATAAAAATTAGAGGGCACAGAACGATCAAAATTTTTAAATAGCTATACTTCTACTATTCTAGTGATAAATAGTCTTTTACATGATATCTATGAACACCCACATTTGTAAAAACGGGACCACAACAGTATGAGAGCATGTTGCAGTTTCTCTTTTATTTTGTTTGCCTGAGAATGTAGCATGGCCATCTTTTCACAGTAATGAATATAGACCTTCTTCATAGCTTTGAAGACTATAATTTATCTCAATCCCCTACAGGTAGACATTAGCGCTGAACAATCAACTTTACCAATACACTTTATATGTAGATATGTTCATGAAGCTACAAGGTTGTTTAGTTGAGGGACATAAATTTATAGTATATGCATGTAATATATTATATATTAATATATTTAATACATATATGTTTATTAACATATATAATATATATTATATTGTACTATGTGTAGTACTACACATATAATTACATATTAATATAGTACTACCTATTGTACCATTATTGTTGTTGTTCAGATGCTCATTTGTGTCCAACTCTTTGTGACCCCATGGACTGCAGCACATCAGGCTTTCCTGTCCTTCACCATCTCCCAGAGCTTGCTCAAACTCATGGCCATAGAGTCACTGATACCATCTAACCATCTCATCCTCTGTCATCCCCTTCTCCTCCTGCCTTCAATCTTTCCCAGCATTAGTATCTTTTCCAGTGAGTCAGTTCTTCGCATCAGGTGGCTAAAGTACTGAAGTTTCAGATTCAGCATCAATCCTTCCAATGAATATTCAGGACTGATTTCCTTGAGGATTGACTGATTTGATCTCCTTGCAGTCCAAGGGACTCTCCGAGTCTTCCCCAACACCACAGTTCAAAAGCATCGATTCTTTGGTGCTCAGCTTTCTTTATAGTCCAACTCTCACATCCATACGTGACTACTAGAAAAACCATAACTTTGACTAGATGGACCTTTGTTGGCAAAGTAATGTCTCTGCTTTTTAATATGCTGTCTAGGTTGGACATAGCTTTTCTTCCAAGGAGCAAGCATCTTTTAGTTTCATGGCTGCGGTCACCATCTGCAGTGATTTTGGAGCCGAAAGAAATAAAAGTCTCTCACTGTTTCCATTGTTTCCCCATCTACTTGTTGTTCAGTTGCTATCACGTCTGACTCTTTGAGACCCCATGGACTACAGCACGCCAGGCTTCCCTGTCCTTCACTATCTTCGGGAATTTGCTCAAACGCATGTTCATTACAGCATGAAAGAATTAATTCTCAAGCAAATTTCCACAATAATCAAATAAATGTAAAGAAACCCTCTACTGACAGTATCTTCATAGATTTAAGATTACTCACTCTAGTCTGAAAGTGCTGACTGTTGAAGTTATTACAGTCTGGTCTGGAGGAAATTCAAGAGGCAAGTTGGTTTCGGACTTTACTGCAGGGTAGACCCCGAACAAATGTGAGAGACCCACAGTTTATCAGTAGACCCTGAACATACCCCAAGACCTATCAGGAAATCAAACCATGGTCAGGATTAGGAGTACTTCTGAGAATGCTGAGTTGGAAAAGGAGCTTTAATCAAAGATATAAAAAATGGTTACTTGGTAGTTTAAATTCTAAATGTTGGCTCTGAGACAAAGAGTTATAAATTACAAAAGTCAAACAATTCACTGGGGATCTTAATAATATACACACAAATAATTCTAAATGAGCCCAACAACTCGATCAAAGTTATATTACTGATCCAACCCCCAATACTTTTAACACTTTGATTGAAGGGGAGGGGAAATATTTGTAATTTTTCCAAAAGTGAAAAATAGCAATACTGCATCTTGGTAAATCTGCAGAAGCTATCTAGAAAATAACAAATCACATATATAAGCTCATTGTAAAACTTGCTTGGGGCTTAGAAATGTTTTCACATTTTCCCACAATTTACACAGGAAGTTGTTGTGTAGCAAGGACACAATTAGTATCAAATATGATTAATTCATACTGTGAGGAAACTCAGGAAGTATTTTGTTTTGATACAGCATTGCGGCTTTTTTCTCCCCAGTCTCCATCCACAGTACAGTACAGTAGACATTTAAAGGGTTTTCATTCCTTGAAATTCTAAACAGAATGTCAGATTATAATCATGAAACTTGGGCCTTTTTCTTCCAAAGGCTGGGAAATCTAACTTTCTTATGATTACACTATTCTTACTTCATGGATGTTACATTTTTTTGCAATATAATGAAATCCAAAGAAGATTATTTTAAAAAATTAACTCAAGCAAGTGCTTTAGTCCAGGAAAAGTCCATGGCAAAAAAACCAACCACTTCATATTTTAAGGAGCTTCAGTTTGCTGGGTATGAAGGTAGGCATGGTAGATGAGCAGAAAAGCTTGGCAAAGGGCCATTCACTCTGCAGTTGACAATGAAGCACCACCAGAGTGTAACCCACAGGAAATCTACTAGTTCCTTTCAACTCTTGCTGAAATCCCAGCTACAGTTGAGAAGTGTAAGACCACTCTTGCAGAAGATACTATACCACCAGAGCTCCTCTGTGTTGAAAACAGGATCTAGAACAAATTCCCACTCTAGTATTGGGCTCTAACAACTCTCCCAATACACACATCCACACCAGGTGGTTTGTTGTTTAAAAAATAGGAGATTTTCTTTCCTCTTTAATGAAAAAAAGAAAGAAAGAAAGAACCTTTGGCATTGTAATACTTACAAATTAACTTTCCATGAGTCTCAAGCTTTTCTGAAAATCAGTTTGATGATTTTGTTGTCGTTGTTTGATTAAAGCTATCCTAACTGCCTTTTAACATTGCTTTTTAAAATCTGACGATCTCATCCCCTATTAGCCATGCTCTGGGGGAAGAAATGTAGCTCATTAGGAGTGGAAATCTACAGCAGCTGCCAGTCTTTCTGCTCTTGTTGTTACTGTCCAGCTTAGAATTTCCTCTGTATACCAGAGGGCCTGGCTTCGTTACCTCCACATCCAACTACCTTATCTTTCTCTAGGAGCATCCCTCCAGCTTGAATCTTTAAGTCAGAATGACTGACCAAAGACTCAACCTCCTTGGACTACAACAAGCATCCAATCCCTCCTATTGTCCGGGACAAACAGCCAGTGGTTAAGAAATATTTTTTTCCATTTTCAAAGTAAACCAAGCATAGATCTGTAAAAGGCACATCAACTTCACTGTCTTGAGGAAATCTACGGCAACTAGATAAGTTGTGTTAATACACACTAACCAAATTCATCAAGGAGATGAAGTCTGAGGAGTCTCGCAAAAATTAAACAAAAGCAACCTATACAAAGAGTGAGATGGTTTAAATGAAAGCGCCTTCCTTAACCTCTTCACTGTCTTCTGCTAAAGGTAGAGAGAGATCACTGCAAGTAGAAAGAAGAGCCATTTGGATGAACACAAGGAAAATATTAAAAAGTAAAAAGTAAAAAAAAGAAATACTTGGAAGTTGCAGATTTTTAGCTCCGGTTTGACATTTTTAAGGACTTTTTTTAACATCCAGAAATGGGCTCACAGTTGCACTGGTGTGAATCATCAGCGACATCTAGTGGATAGCAATATTGATGTGTCTAACTACAGCTTCAGTTCAAATCAGATCAGACCTCAGTACCTCACCCTATCTCAACATTTTTCGTTGGTGGGGGTTGGGGGTGGGGAGGGGACACACACACACACACACACACACACACACACGTATGTATATATAGGTGACCTCCACTTACTTTAATTCAATAAGTCTGTCTGAGTTTAGTCTGAAGATAGGAACATGGAAGAAACTGTTAAGTTGCTTAGTCAGCCTGGCAAGGATCATGCTTAGGAAGAACCGGAGAAAATCTGACTGTTGTACAGGCTGAGACCTGGGTTTTATAAGGCTGCATAGCTGCTCAGATTGATTTAATTCGAGTGGAAGAAAAGAGGGCTGCACGGTAAACAAACACCGAGGTAGTAATTACGTGACTATGGCCAATGCTATTTCACCCCTGTCAAGCACATTATGCTTCAGACATTTTTCAAAATGACTTGACATTTTTTCTGCGTGATATGTTTCGGGTTTGATACAGTGAAAACAGCTGGTTGCCTCCTGCTGCCTGTCCGATCCAGCAGCGGAGAAGTAGCCTTGAAAACTCTTCACTCTCCTGCAGGATCTTTTAAAACCTGAAAAAGGAGCTCACTGATAGCACATGCTAGTTGGAAGGCAGAAGGGTGTGGGGCAGACAGGGTACAGACTTTGCAAGGTCGAAGGATCTAAGGAGCTGGTCCCGACTCCCTGTTTCCTAGTTCACCCTGCAGGTCCTAGCTGTCTGACCTTAGGGATGTTATTAACCTGTCAATCATCCCCTGTAAAGCGGGAAAGCACTACCCACCTCCCAGAGTTGTGGTGTGTGATAAGTAATCAACCGGGTGCGTGAGCTTGATAACGTGGTTGTGATTATTCTACAAGAAGCACCGTGCAGGCAGGAAGCACGTTCCATGTGTTTATGAATACAAACAGGGTTTTCAGAATAACAAAAACACAGCACTTCTAGTTACATTTAAATTTCAAACTCAACAGGGTGTTCTATATTTTATCTGGCAATCTTAACTACCCCTTTGCCTGGAATAAACTTGGTTTACAACTCTTGTCCAAGAGTATTTTAACAAGCTTCTCTTTCACTTTTAAAAGCATCCTGATTTGAGCGAAACTACTTTTGGATTCCTAATTCCAAGCCCACACCAAGCACAATGCCATGGATGTAACAGGTCTTGACGCACATCTTAAACAACCAAAGGAACAGTTATTTTCTGGAAAGGAAATCCAAGAGAAGCACATGTGCCCAAGATGTTCGCTAATTTAAAATCTTCTCTCTGTTACACACTTTGAAAAATATGCTTTATGAAAAATCTTATTAGTCTATAGATATGTATTGATAATCCAAAAGTGTCAGGACTCTCCGACACTCTATAAAGCCAAATGACCAGGAAGAAAGCATTTCCGGTTCACCCTAGGCTGAGTACAGCATACACATAAGTCAACACTTTGAGTCCTGACTTCTGGTAACACATTTCAAAACAAAGAAAGGGAAAAGAGAATAAAAAGGAAGGAAGGAGAAAGGAGAGAGGGAGGCAGGGTGGGAAGGAAGGAAGGGAAAAAGGAGTTAAGAAAGGGGAGGAGGGAAACATAAAGCTGGGGGCTTGGAGAGACAGAAGAAAAGGAAAAAAGTCAAGAGTAAAGAAAGATACAAAGTAGTAGACAGTACAAACAGACATTAATAAGGAGATATACAGCATAACATCTTTGAATCTACAAAAGGATCCTCTAATTTAACAGAATGGAAAGGAATCAAAGGACAAGATTTTGCAAACAGACATCACCACCAACTGTGGTTACAAATTATTTTGTAAAATGGTGGGGGGGGGGGATCAAAGAATGCATTTTTATACAAAAAGAACTATTAAGCATGCAGATTTGCCAGTTGAGAAAATTCAGCTGTTCCACACAGCATCGACTCTTTATCAGCTGCACATACATTTCACTCCTGAACTGATTTCACTTCTGCACACTAATTGGGGCTGGTATTTATGACAGGTTAATAACAAAGACAGTCAGGAAAGCTGAAACACTATCATTAATATCACTAGGGAAGAGTAGCTCAGCAGAGGTGTACATCATAATCAATGTCACCTAAGAAATTATTTTCAATATTCAAAATATTTAAGTAAAGAACTGATGCTACATTTAATACGAGAAACAAAAGCACTGTGTAATTGATTCCAAAATATCCTGACCCACTAAAAGGAGTGGAAAAGCAAATATTATGACAGACATGTAAAATACAGTTGGCAACAAAGATGGAAGGCTTGAAAAGATCACAACAATTTGGAACTATAAAAACTATTGCTATTTTATGGCATTTTTGAAACATAAATATATTTATATGAGTTTGATGCCTGAACTAAACTTTGTACACATCTTGTATCTTTAAAATATAAATAAAAACGTGTCTACCAACTCTCTCCAACTAGAAAATCCATGATACACACATGTTCTTGGTCTCTTCTCTTGCCCACTATAAGCCAGAGACCAACATCTGTCTGAAAAGTTACCCGAGATACACACTTAATAATCATTAAATTCAATAATCATTCAACTGAATTGTCTGAGTAGAAGAAACTCGACTTTCACTTAAACTAACCAACTTCCTTGTGTCCTAAGGTGGTTGAAGCCTTCAAGGCAAAGAATACTCTGGTTTGAACTGCTCAGATGAAAGCTGGACTTGTATCCATCTCCAATCTACATTCAGGGAAGAACATCAAGATCATTCAATGAGCCAGGTCTCCCAAAGGCTTTGAAGTAAAATGTCCGACTTTTTGCAACCCTGCTCCTCTATCCATGGAACTCTACAGGCAAGAAGACTGGAGTGGGTAGCCATTCCCTTCTCCAGGGGATCTTCCCAACCCTGGAGAATGGATCCTGGGTCTCCCACAATGCAGGCAGATTGTTTATCATCTGAGCCACCAGGGAAGCCCTCCAAAGGCTTTACTCCCTGCTAGTCAACAAGGCGGGAGAAGGCAATGGCAACCCACTCCAGTATTCTTGCCTGGAAAATCCCATGGACGGAGGAGCCTGGTAGGCCGCAGTCCATGGGGTTGCAAAGAGTTGGACATGACTGAGCGACTTCACTTTCACTTTTCACTTTCCTGCATTGGAGAAGGAAATGGCAACCCACTCCAGTGCTCTTGCCTAGAGAATCCCCAGGACAGAGGAGCCTGGTGGGCTGCCGTCTCTGGGGTCACACAGAGTTGGACGCGACTGAAGTGACTTAGCAGCAGCAGTCAACAAGGCAGAGCTATGAGATGCTCAGGGACTGGAACTGGCCCTTCTTTGCATCCTCAGTGCATGAAACGGGCCTGGTACCAGAGGGACTTGCAGCTCAGTACTCATTCCCTGAAACCACAGTGAATGCTGAGGCTCCCCAAGTGATAACGGAACATATGTAAGTATATTAACTTTATCTGCATTTCAGAGGAAAATCCAAGCCCACTCTTCTCTGGCCATTTCTGGTATCCCCAGAGCTGTTCAGATGGGTTAGAACTGAGGGTGGGAGAGAAGACAACAGGGAAACCAGTGGAAAATCCCAGAAAAGAATAACAGCAGCAGAGTGTGAAAGTGCTTAAACAACCCTGAGTCTAGTGCCTTAGATCCCGTTTTCATACAATCCTCCACTTGTGGCTCAAAAAAGCTAAGTAACTTGCCTAAAAACTTACCCAGCTATTAAATGGCAATGGTGGGCTTTGAAATTAGACCTTACTCCTAAATCTAAATTCCTTTATTAGCTAAACTGCTTTAAGGAGGAGAAGAAACAGCTGTGGGTACTTCTCATCTTCTGTATCGCCAGGGTTTTCTCTGAACAAGACAAAAGGGATGCAGAGTACAGGGGTGTGGGGATAGAGATACAGGGATGTGGGAGATGCAGAGATGCCAGAATGAAGGGATGCAGGGATACAGAGATGTAGAAATTCAAGGATGTGTGAGGTATGGAGGATTATACGAGGATGTGGAGAGAGAATGGAAACGATGAGGAGAATAGTGTGGAGAAATCCAAGTGCTATGGACCACAGCAGACCAAAAGCTGCTGGACATGTAATAAAGGCTGCCTCCTGGCTACTTGCTCCATTACCCAGAAAGCGGAGCCCACCAGAGATCCTGGCTCCATACTCAGGATCTGACTAACTGAAATGCGACACAGTCATCTACCAGTAGGATAAAAACCTCATCACCTTCAGCAGTCAGTGATAACCTCCCTTCACAGAATGCAGCCCCATCAGGAACTGTGGTCTAATGTGCATTCAGGCACAAAAGGAGGAAGTAGTTGTTGCCCTCTGGGCAAAAAGATAAACAGAATCCAGTGGCCTCCTTTGAGGAACTTGAAAGTCCACGCTGTTATAAAGAGCTGCTTTTGTAGCTGGAACATCAGAACCATCTGCTTTTTGTGGAGCCACATGCCAGAATCTTCTCCTCCCATCAGTCTCCAGGGTCCTCACTAGCTCTGAAGCTGGTCTTGGATCTATTGCTCTGAGCAAGTCAGACTAAAGCCTCAGGCGGGAAGGGCTGAGGCCCCTCTCTCACACAGGCTGAGGGCCATTCTGCTCAAGGAGACAAGTGGAAGCTTAAGGAAAACCAGAGCCTGTGTACAAGGTCCAATTAGAAACTAGGACACCTCTGAACGTAAGGCAGATAATAACAATCTATCACCAGCTGCATGCCTGCAGGCAGTCAGGAAAGCACTCCACACCAGATCTCCAAACTTAATACCAACTCAAAGCACATTTATTCAGTACCAGCTTCATACCAGGCAATATGCTTGGGGCTGAGGATGGAGGAGAGACCAAAACACATGGTCTCACTTAATCTTCACCAGAACCCCTCTGGGCTTGATAAGAAAATGGAAGTGAGTGGCTGCAAGCACCCTGCTGTGGGTGGCTCTGATCTCTGCTTCCCTCTATGGAAGGCAAGTAGCAGACCTAAGGGGTACTTACCCACTAATTCATCTCTTCTTCTCTTAAAAAAAAAAAAAAATTTTTTTATAAATTCAATTTTAATCATCCCAAATAATTTCCATGTAAAATCAGAGGAGCATCCCAGAGAAGAGTCATGTCCCCTATGACCACACTGCTAATGCCAGGACCTGCTCCAGGTGCTACCAACAGACTTTTTCCTCTGTAGTAACAGATAAACATAGACATTCACTCAATAGCTTAAGATCACTTTCTTTCTAACCTAAACAATATTACATTGTACAATTAATCCTAAATTCTCCTTTGCTTTTTAAAGTTAAAAATATGCTCTGGGCATCATCTTGCCATTACCTGTCAATGGGTGCCATTCCTTTTAGCTACTACCCAGAACCCCACTCCATGGACACACCACTGTTTCACGAGCCTTCGCTACACAGGCAGACATTTAGGCAGTTTGTGGACTTTTGCTAAATGATACAATCAATGCTGTATTCCGGGGCACAGGTGCTAATGTTTCTGTAAGCAGGTACAGCATGTGGAGTTGATAGTTTCCAGGGTCTGTGCATTTTCAGCTTCACAAGCTTCTGCAAAGCTGACGTAGAGTAGGGCTGGACCAGTGGAGACCCATTTCCCCAGGTCTCACCAATATTTGATATTTTTATCATCATCATCATCGTTATGAGTTTTCCACTTGATAGGTGAAAATAGTATTTCACTGCTTTAACTTACTTTTCCTTGATTGCTAGTGAGACTGAGTATCTTCTCTTCATCCACATAATTCTACTCCTCCTATCAACTAACTGTTCATATCCACTGCCCATTTTTCCACTGTTTTTCACAGTAGATTGAAATGGAGGACATTTTGTTGTGATATTTTTGTGACTGCTACAGAGGAGTTCTGTCTCTAGCCTAGATACTAGTCCTTTGTCTGTTGCCTGTATTGCAAATGTTTTATCAAACGTTTCAAAATTGAAAACATTCTCTTCAAAAGTCCCTAGCACCAGAAACCAGACTCATAAAGGATCACTAAAAACGACTGCAGTTGGGGTCTGCAGTACACAAATTTCAATCTACTGTTTCCCTGGGGAAAACCCTAGGTGTACTAGCATGTGAGATGCTGGAAACCCCTATGAAGGATGATGCCTGGGGACCAGGACCGCCCCCAGAGATTTCTGACAGTAATCGTTACCAGGTCCAATTAACTGCTTTACAAAAGCAGGCTCATTCCCTCTCTAACCAATGAACCCTGACATGCTGACACTACAATTAGAAGCAAAGAATAAATTAAAACCATGTCCTTACTGCCACGTGGGATAATACACACAAGGACAGCCCTAATCGTATTTTTAAACCTGTAAGTGAATTATAAAAACAAAGACAATGGACAAACTTAAGAGGTGTTTTATAAGGCTCCCGGCAAGGTGGGCCCCCTCCTTGCTGTGGGAAACATCAATCAAGGCACATCTCATGTCAATGCCCCTCAAACATTTTTCCTACTATGATCGCCTGAAATCTACTCCCATAAATATCTTACCATTCTGAAACGGGAAGTGGCCTAGGGCGATACTCTGCTCAGTGGCTTGAATCTCCTCTTCTCATATGTATTCATTAAATCCTTACTGTCAATATGCCCTCTGTTCCCAACCCCCCAACATGATAATCATGCAGCAGGAAATGGTTACCTCTCTCAGAAAAGCAAATCCACCAACAACAGCTCTCCCTCCTGTGGAGTCCAGGTGAACTTCTCAAACCCAGAGCTAATTTCTGCCACATTGAAAGAATAGACATCAATAACTTAAATCCCATCTGCAGACACTCCCAAGGGATCCCTAAGGCCCTCCGTGCTCAAGACCAGGTGTCACCTGCTCTGCCTTTCCCCATCTTTCGTCTACTAAACTTAAAGAGAATAGAAAAAGGCAGAGGAAGCAAACAAAGAGAGCACAGCGTGTCTGACTCACTGTATCAGGCACCTTCAATTGTTGCTGACTTCTTGGCCTCTGTCCCAAGTCTCAGGGGAAATATTCTAGAATCTTTTCTTTGCAGGTAGATCCAAGAAAATAGTGAATAATGAATAAATGAATGAATGAGTACTCAGGACCATTAGTACGGAAATGCTGCAGATGACATATGATCCCACACCACCACCGAG
Organism: Kobus ellipsiprymnus; assembly: GCA_006410655.1. NCBI lineage: Eukaryota > Metazoa > Chordata > Mammalia > Artiodactyla > Bovidae > Kobus > Kobus ellipsiprymnus. Next base: position 71,789 of record SJYR01004331.1, read on the forward strand.
CTCACTGTAGGATCATCTTGCCAGAAGCGCTTCTTTCTTCATCTGGAAACAGAGGCTGTGACCTAGAAGAGCATTATGTGGCTTGTAAAGGGTGACTTCAGAAAATATAGGAATGATAGCATCAAATATTGAAGGAGACAATGCTGTAGCCCAATGAGACAAGAAAATTAAAAAAAAACAGCTACCTGATAACTGGATTCAACCTGCACCTTTGGTAATCTGCTTTCCAAATTCCTTATAATTTCCAACCACTCATCAACGCCAGGTCAAAGAAAGACCTGTAAAACAAATACTCATAAACAAATCTTTCTGTAAGGCATAAGCTATTCATGGAACCAAAACCAGTTAATTTCAGATCCTAGGGTTCATCTTGCCCTCCTATGTAGAGGTAATTTATTAGAGTAATTTATTTAACTTCTCTGAATGCCAGTTTTATCATTCTTGAAGTGAGGGTTTCATAGTACCTACCCTTACCAGACCGGTATGAGGATTAAATCCGATGGTCTCGATTTTAAGGCACTCCTTTTAATTTTGAGTCAATGTCTTATAACTCCTCTCAAGTAATAACCTGAGACTGGATGTGGATCCAGCAGAGATGTGACTGAGATTCAGAATCAGAACCCATGTTAGGGTTGGGATGTATGAGACCTATGAAGTGTAACGTAAGTGGCTTCAAACCAAAGAGAATTTTGCTGATTTTTAATCTGATGGTTACGCTGTCTTTGAAAGTGAAATGAATAAGAAGCCCAGACTCCAGACACCTGTCTCTGCTAAGACTTTCTAAGAGCATGGTGGTGCTCCTGGAAATTTAAATGGGAGGGCATGCTCCCAGGACCACCTGCTCTACAGTTCAATGTTATTATAAATTCAGAAAGTTCCAGAAAAAATGGCACACAGAGTCAAAAAGAAGTGCAGAATATAGTAAATAGCTGGTATTTAATAGTGAAGACAGAATGCTTAAGGCACTCACAAGACAGATTTCCTTTAAAACCATTAATGAAATTGGGAGAGGAATACAATAAGTCCTAACAGCAGTCTTTTATTTATGTTTGTTTTCTGACAGATAAAGGAACCTTAAAAAAAAAAAAAAAAGTGAAAGCAAAACTGAACAATTAGCTAGACCAGTGCTCCAAAACTGGCTGATGATTATCAAGGTCTTTCGCTCTCTCTGTCCACTTAAATAGGGGCCTCTCACCATCTGCCACAGACACTCAGAATGAAGGCACAGGTGTGACCAAAGAGCGTTTGAGTTCAGCCCCTCCGTGAATACAGAACAGCCAGGAAAGTCAGTCCTGGAAAGGCTAGAAGCAGCTCAGGCTCTGGGCGTGCACAGCCCTCCTGCTACATTGCTAGCAATTCTGTAGCACCACCACATTTATTTCTCTCTTAGGCAAACGATTCTTTTAACCTCCTTCCTACTGGGGACCTAACTCTTGAGATGATGCTTCATTTTTTTCCCTTTAGTGATTTAGCCCTTCTTCAAATATTTATTGAGTGCCAGCTGTGTGCCTAAGCTCAGATCAAAATGCTGAAAACAGATGTGGCCCCTGCCCTACAGAACTCACAATCCTCAAAAGAGGCAGAGACCAAATATGCAATAACAAATGTAATCAACTTTGTTGTATTTCAAGAGTATTGGTCAAAATAATGATCGCAGTAATGATCATGTTTCCCCTGAACTGGGATCGTGACCTTTACCAGATAGTGTGCTCAATACTTCACGTAGATCAATAAGCCCATGGAAACTGGACATCCTTACAAGAAGAGTATCATCACCCTAAATATACAGATGAAGAAACTGAGGCTCCAAAGGGCTAGGATGTTTGCCATGAGTCTCACCACCAGTAAGAAAAAAGAAGCCAGGATTCAAACCTGTGTCCTTCTGTCTTCGGAAAACATTCTCTCATAGCTACCTCATCTACCTCACCCAGAATATTAATCAGCAAATATAAGCAGACATAATTGAATCCTTTTGTATTTCCTTGCAATCAAAACACCATTTTGACCAGACAAAAGCTGTTTGTGGTCCACTGTTCTGACCTGTGCTTTAGAAAATATTACTAAGAAGCTCTAATTCCACCTTGTCCTATCCAATCTCACTCCTTTTAGTCAGAACAGCCTCTGCACTGCAGCCACTCTCATGTAGAATGAAAGGACAAGGGGCTTTAAAACCTAAAGAAAAGAAAATTTCATGGTGTTTGTATGTTCTCAGCCACTTGAAATCTTTCAGGAAGAAGGATCAATTATTATTATTACTACATGCACACACACAACACAATCACTGCCAAATAAAGGAAAAGCAAAGCTTTAACTTAGTCCTGAATTTCTTTAAGGGTACAGAAACTAAGATTTGGAGCCATTTCCATTTCAGAGTTAAGTTCTTATAATCACACACACACAAAGTTCTTTATATTTTTCGAAAGAGCCCCATAAAATCTAAAATGATAAAATTATTTATAGGCAACTGTGAATGATCCAATCAAGCAATCTTTCCTTGAAATTACCCTCTTTCAGCTTTAAAGTAGAAAGTTCACATCTATTTGTGAGGAGGAAAGGACAGAGAGAGGATTTTCTTCACAGAGATATTTCCCTTAGGACAATGCTATGTCTATAGAAGTTGCTGGATTTCCTAAAATAATACCCTCACACTCTATGAAACAATAACTGCTATACTTTCCCTGTAAAAAATCACAACCTTGGGGATTCCCTGGTGGTTCAGTGGTGGAGAGCCCACCTGCCAATGCAAGAGATATGGATTTGATCCCTGATCTGGGAAGATCCCAATATTGCAACTAGGACCATGCACCCCAACTACTGAGCCCATGTATCCTACAACCCATGCTCCTCAACAAGAGAAGCCACCACAATGAGAAGCCCAAGCACCCCAAAGAAACGTAGGCACTGCTCACCACAACTAGAGACAGCCTGTGGCAGCAATGAAAATCTAGAGCAGCCAAAAATAAAAAAATAAATAAAAATTTTTTAAAAAAAATCACAATCTCACAGACTTAGGCAGTTCTAGACTAGGCAGGAAAAGCAAACCAGTTCCATGCCCTCATTTACTCAAGGTAGCCTTCAGTATGAAAGGAAACTTGCCTTTCTAAAGGTCACATAGTTGATTAAACTTCAAGGCCCCTAGTTATTAACCACATTCCAAGGAGAAAGTTACTTTTTTCCCCTCTATTAGTACCTGGTGGCTTGGATGGTAAAGAATCCACCTGCAATGGGAGAGACCAGAGTTTGACCCCTGGGTTGGGAAGATCCCCTGGAAAAGGGCATGGCAACCCACTCTAGTATTCTTGCCTGGAGAATCCCCATGGGCAGAGGGGCCTGGCAGGCTGCAGTCCATTGGGTCACAGAGTCGGACATGACTGAGTGACCAAGCACAGCACCATGAGAAAAGCTGTCTTATTTTGAAGACTGTCTATTTGTTTTGTTCTTGTTTTATTTTGCAATGAACAAGTGAAATGCAGGATTGAGGATTTTCAGTAAGGGACTGACTTTATGGCTTTAAAGGTATGCTAAGCAGATGATAATGTTAGAAGTTCTAGTTTTGGTAAACACAAAGACTCAGATATGACCTCAAGTCACAACCATTTTTGCTGTCAAATACTCATTCTTAGAGGATGATTACATCTCTTCTGAATTCCTACTTGTATTATAAGTGGCTACTCCTGCCACAGACATAAGGTGTATTTGCTCTGATAATGGGAGCTGGGAAGGTAGATGGGGACCTGCCCAAGAAAAACAACTGAGTTGGAAGAGCCTGTTTCCCTTCTAAGTTCTCTCTTTCCAATTTTAAATATGTTTTTCTCTACAAGAACATATCTGTTTAATAAAATAACAATAAATACTATAATATTCATTATAATCAATTGTCTTGTTTATAATTAGTATACTAATAAATTGCACATTAAATAAACTGCACATTAAACAGAAGAAACATCTCATTTGGATGAAGAAAGTTAGCCAATTCATGAATTTATTGTCAGTAACAGCAAAAGCCAATGTTTCAATAAAAACTGCTATTAACATACAAAAATGTCTGAACATTATAGCAAAAATGGAATCACTTCTGGTCAAACCATAAATATTTATTTTAAGAAAGAATTAACTTTTCTAATTGAAATAAACAGATGACAACTTCATGAATTACTAACAACTCTGGTCAGCTGTGGATTTTAGTGATTGTACCACCATTATGAATTTCAATTAGTTCTAACAAATACTTGTGGACATATGACTAGATGTCAGAAGCCTGCTCTTATGAGGCTTATGTTTTGCTGGAGAAGACAGAAAGTAAACAAATCCTATTGGGGAGCTTAAAAAACAGAAGAATTAACCTAGGAACACAGCAGACACGAAGGAAAGGAAAGTAGCTGCTAATTCATCTGTAATCTTGAGAAAATTGTGTGGCACTCTGTAAGGTATGTGGGGTCATCCAGACTTTGTTCTTAGTATAAGCAAAGTGTAAGTGTAAGCAATAAGTAACTTGTGTTTTAAAAAGTCACAATGGTTACCATGTAGAGAATAGACCCAATTGCCAAATGAGGTCTATGTTCATTTCTAATAATGTCAGTAAAGTGGTGCTTAATCATTTTTACTAAATCATTATATCATATTAAGAGATTGTTTTTTTATTACTTAGTCTTATGGGTCAAAACTTACCATTCTAGAATTTGTTTTTGTTATATTTGATAGACTTTTCTTTTTCATAGACCTTTCAAATAACCCATGATAACTTGCATCCTAAATTTCTTTTTAAGTTTCTGTCCAGTGCAATTGAAAGTCAGTGTTAAAATTTGTGATTCCAAAAGGCAACATTAACTGATCGGTCTTTGAAGCCAAATAGTCTTGGGCGTGAATTTTGGCTTGTCTTGTCCATACACTGTCAAATAACCTTGGGCCCCTCATTTGGCCTCTCAATCTTAGTTTGTCCTTCGGGAAAAATGGAGATAGTAAAGTTATCTGTCTCATAGGATTCTGGGGAGAAGAATTAAATGAAATAATGCCAGGGAAGCATTTTAAGTCAGTGCCTGTACACCTAATACATTTTTAATAACTGCACCTACTACTCTCATCATTGAACCTATATTCTGTTAGTATTAATTAACCAACAAAGAGAACTATCCTAAAAATATTGGTCACAATTTTTTTTTAATTTGAAGAATTAGGTTTACTACACCAAAGGCATGAATTTGAAGTTATTTATGTTATAAAGATCTACATCATAAACTAAACTGAAAGTGGGAAAGGTGAGAATTAATTCATCTCTACTTTAAGCTTTCAGTTCAGTCGCTCAGTCGCGTCCAATTCTTTGTGATCCCATGAACCACAGCACGCCAGGCCTCCCTGTCCATCACCAACTCCCAGAGTTCACCCAAACCCATGTCCATCGAGTCAATAAATCATTATATCATATTAAGAGATTGTTTTTTTATTACTTAGTCTTATGGGTCAAAACTTACCATTCTAGAATTTGTTTTTGTTATATTTGATAGACTTTTCTTTTTCATAGACCTTTCAAATAACCCATGATAACTTGCATCCTAAATTTCTTTTTAAGTTTCTGTCCAGTGCAATTGAAAGTCAGTGTTAAAATTTGTGATTCCAAAAGGCAACATTAACTGATCGGTCTTTGAAGCCAAATAGTCTTGGGCGTGAATTTTGGCTTGTCTTGTCCATACACTGTCAAATAACCTTGGGCCCCTCATTTGGCCTCTCAATCTTAGTTTGTCCTTCGGGAAAAATGGAGATAGTAAAGTTATCTGTCTCATAGGATTCTGGGGAGAAGAATTAAATGAAATAATGCCAGGGAAGCATTTTAAGTCAGTGCCTGTACACCTAATACATTTTTAATAACTGCACCTACTACTCTCATCATTGAACCTATATTCTGTTAGTATTAATTAACCAACAAAGAGAACTATCCTAAAAATATTGGTCACAATTTTTTTTTAATTTGAAGAATTAGGTTTACTACACCAAAGGCATGAATTTGAAGTTATTTATGTTATAAAGATCTACATCATAAACTAAACTGAAAGTGGGAAAGGTGAGAATTAATTCATCTCTACTTTAAGCTTTCAGTTCAGTCGCTCAGTCGCGTCCAATTCTTTGTGATCCCATGAACCACAGCACGCCAGGCCTCCCTGTCCATCACCAACTCCCAGAGTTCACCCAAACCCATGTCCATCGAGTCAGTGATGCCATCCGACCATCTCATCCTCTGTCGTCCCTTTCTCCTCCTGCCCTCAATCTTTCCCAGCTTAAAAGAGATTAAATGAAATTTTCTGCTGAGTTCCTGCATTGTCACCAGATTCAAGTTTTACCTTAAAACTTCAATAGCAACTGGCAAATTCCTAGACCATAGACTCCTGGTAAAAAATCAGCAACATAAGAGCATTGCTAAGGGTTTCCAAAGAATTAGCTGGACGAAGATCCCAAGGTAACTTCTGAGATCTGCCAATGACCTCCACAGTCAGCCGTCTTAATGAAACACACTAAATTTTCTGGAAATGTACTGTGGGAACTCTGATATTATGATTAACAGAACCACAAAGTGTTTATCTAATGTAACTGCAGATATGCCAAGAGGGCCCTGATAATCCCATAATGTCCCCTTTCCAAATTTGCAGATACCTGAAAGATGACAATCACACTACGTGTGTGAAAACAACAAAACTAAACTTTAAAAGTATTTGTTTAATTGGAATGTTTAACAAGTTTGAATTGGTAGTGCTTTTGGTTGCTGAGTCGCTAAGTTGTATCTGACTCTCTTGCAGCCCCATGGACTGTAGCCCACCAGGCTTCTCTGTCCATGGGATTATTCCAGGCAAGAATACTGGAGTGGGTTGCCATTTCTTTCTCTAGGGGATCTTCCCCACCCAGAGATGGAAACAGCATCTCTTGCATTGGTAGGCAGATTCTTTACTACTGGCCATAAGTGAAACCTTAGTGTTTTACTATGTTTAAAATACATTTAAAACAAATGCTTCTTTAAAATGTTTATTTTAAATATATATTTCTAGTTTTGAGAAAACCAATTATGAAATTTCAAGATTAAAAAGAATCATAAAAGAACCAATGACTTTGAAAGGAAAAAAATGGCTTTCTAAAGCAAAATGTCAGATTTGTCTAGCCACTATTACCTAAAAATTAAGCCATACCTAATCATGATAGACAAAAGACTGGTGTAGCAAGAAAGATTAGACAAAGAAGAAAACACATAGGAGTTTTATAAGATTATTCATTATTGATAAAAATTAAAGACCCAGGGCTAAGTAAGAAAATAGGGTCACTAATGTGAAAATGTTACACAAACAGATAAATGACAACTCTGGGAAGAGAAAATAATGTCATTTTTCCCCTCTGAACTATGAAGTACAGTGACTGTTCAAACAAAGCTAAATCAATTGCCACTGCCATAAAATGGCACATTTTGTCTTCATATTTGTTAATATTAAAATCTTTTTCTGGACTGAGAACAGGGAATTAAGCTGTAGAAATTATAATCTTTTGTGAAATAATGTTTGTAGTCTGAGATTCTATAACAAAAATGCATTTTTCTCTTTCTTTTAGCTAGAAGATGGCCTTGTGGTATTTTTGGAACAAAGAAGTCTACGTTGTACTCACTATTTATGTTGTTAGAATGCAAAAGATCAAACCACTGGAGGATTCTCTATTATGTATAGTTTATCATTCTCTTCTCTTCATCTCTTTAATAATGGTTTCCTAGTTACAACTTAACAGGATTCAATAAACTTGGTATTTTTAGCACATCTACTATACAGATGGAACTATACTAAGCTACACTGAGGAATTTATAAAAATCATTCAAAGACATAATAACAATGCCCAAAATACCATAAAAATTGTGTGTGTGTGCTCAGTCATGTCAGACTCTTTTGGACCCCATGGACTGTAGCCCACCAGGCTCCTCTGTCCACAGAATTCTCCAGGCAAGGATACTGGAGTAGGTTGCAATTTCCTACTCCAGGGTATCTTGCCAATCCAAGGATCAAAACTGTGTCTCTTACATTTCCTGCACTGACAGGTGGATTCTTTACCACTGTGCTACCTGGGAAGCCTCACAACAAAAATCAGACATGTGAAGAAGCAAAAAAAAAAAAAAAAAAAATTAAGAGTTCAGAAGGAAAATAGTACTCAACAGAAACAGAAATGACCTAGATGTTGGAATTAGCAGAGAAAGAGTCTGAAACAGCTACTGCAGGCAATATTTGAGAAATCATGAACATAATGGGTGCATAGGTAGGGAATTCAGCAGGAAATGAAAACTATTCTAAAAGATTTAATAAACAATAAGGTTCTACTGTATAGCACAGGAAACTTAAAACCTATAATGGAAAAGAATATGAAAAAGAATTTATATGTATATAAATATATATATCATCTGTCTCTTATACACATCTAGATGTGTATAAGAGACAAGTTGTACAGTCTGGCTTGGGAGCCACTTCCTCACTCTGCACAGCCATGTCGGTGGGATCCCTGGGGCCATTTTCTTTTTTGCTGTTGTTTTAGAAATGAAAACTATTCTAAAAGATTTAATAAACAATAAGGTTCTACTGTATAGCACAGGAAACTTAAAACCTATAATGGAAAAGAATATGAAAAAGAATTTATATGTATATAAATATATATATCATTTTGCTCTACATCAGAAACTAATACAACATTGTAAATTACCTATAATTCAACTTTTAAAAAGATTCAGTGAAACTTTTAGAGCTAAAAGTACAATATATGAAATGAAACATTCCTGGATGAGTTTAACAGTAGACTGGAAACTACAGAAAAAAAGGAGCTAGTAAACTTGGAGACCAATTAATAGAAAATACATTGGAAACAAACCAAAACAAGAGCAACAGTAACATGTAGGATGATATTAAGGAATAAAATGTAGATGTAACTTAAAAAATGTAAAAGAAAATTTCCAGAAAAATGTAAAGAGAATGCTGCTGTTCTTGTGCAGTTGCTAAGTTCTGTCTGACCCCTTGAGAGCCCATGGACTGCAGCAAGCCAGACTTCCCTGTCTTTCACTATGTCCCAGAGTTTGCTCAGATTCCTGTTCATTATGTCGGTGATGCTATCTAACCATCTCATCCTGTCGCCTCTTTTCCTTTTGCCTTCAATCTTTCCCAGCATTAGGGTCTTTTCCAACGAGCTGGCTCTTCACATCAGGTGGCCGAAGCACTGGAGCTTCAGCATTAGGATCAGTCCTTCCAATGAATATTCAGGGTTGATTTCCTTTAGCATTGACTGGTTTGATCTCCTTGCTGTCCAAGAAATTCTCAAGAGTCTTTTGCAGCACTGCAAATTGAAGGCATCAATTCTTTAGTGCTCAGCCTTCTTTATGGTTCATCTCTCACATCCATTGGGCTTCCTTGATGGCCCAGACAGTAAAGAATCTGCTTGCAATGCAGGAGACCTGGGTTTGATCCCTGGGTTGGGAAGATTCCCTGGATGAGGGCATGGCAACCCACTCCAGTATTTTTGCCTGGAGAATCCCCATGGACAGAGGAGCCTGGCAGGCTACAGTCCATGGGGTCACAAAGAGTCAGACACTACTGAGTGACTAAGCACAGCACAGCTCACATCCATCATGACTACTGGAAAAACCATAGCTTTGACTATACAGACCTTTGTCAGCATAGTGATGCCTCTGCCTTTTAACATGCTGTCTAGGTTTATCATAGCTGTCCTTCCAAGGAGCAAGAGTCTGTTAATTTCATGGATGCAGTCACTGTCTGCAGTGATTTTGGAGCCCAAGAAAACAGTTTGCCACTGTTTCCTTCTCTTTGCCATGAAGTGATGGGACTGGATGCCATGATCTTAGTTTTCTGAATGCTGAGCTTTGAAGACAGTTTTTTTCACTCTCCTCTTTCACTGTCAAGAGGCTCTTTAGTTCCTCTTTACTTTCTGCCATTAGAGTGGTATCATCTGCATATCTGAATCACTGATATTTCTCTCAGCAATCTTGATTCCACCTTGTGATTCATCCAGCCTGGCATTTTGCATGATGGACTCTGCATGTAAGTTAAATAAGCAGGGTGACAATAAATAGCCTTGATGTACTCCTTTCCCAATTTTGAACCAGTCAGTTGTCCCATGTAAGGTTCTAACTGTTGCCTCTTGACCCGCATACAGGTTTCTCAGGAGACAGGTAAGATGATCTGGCATTCCCATCTCTTTAAGAATTTTCCACAGTTTGTTGTGATCCATATAGTCAATGCTTTAGCATAGTCAATGAAGCAGTAACAGATTTTTTTAAAAAATTCCCTTGCTTTCTCTATGATCCAACAAATGTTGGCAATTTGATCTCTAGTTCCTCTGCCTTTTCTAAATCCAGATCTCTGGATCCTCTGCCTTTTCTAAAGAGAACTGGGCAGGTAAAATTTTGAAGAACTGATTGTTAAAAAAAAATCTCAGCAAGCTCCAAGCAGAATTAATATAGAGAAAATCACATCTACTTAGATCCTGAACCTATCATACTATATAATATACTGAAAATCAAAGATAAGGAGAAAAAATCTTCAAAGCAGCAGAGAAAAATGATTCACTGTATCCAGAGGAAGAAAGATAAAAATGACAGTTGACATTTTATCAGAAAACATTAAAGATCAGAAGAGAATAGGATTATATCTTCAAAGTGGTAAAAGAAAAATAAACTGTCAAGTAAAAGTTCTGTATCCAGCAAAATTATCCTTCAAGAATGAGAATGAAATACAGATATTTTTAAATAAACAAAAGCTGAGAGAAGTCGCTGTTACCAGACATTCAATGCAAAAAGAAAAGAAAAACAGAATGAATTTCTTTTGGCTAAAGGGAAATGGTAACAGAAATCTTTATGAAAGAATAAAGAGTGCTAAAAATGGTAAATGTGTGGGCATGTACTACCTTATTTTTATTTAATTTTTAGAAGACAGCTGTTTAAAGGAAAACTAAAACAAAATTTTGAAAATCTTATGGTATTTATAACACATGTAACAGTAAAATATATGATTACACAAAGAATAGTGGTAGGTAGACATATGGTATTCTTATTTCAGTAACAGTGATAATTTGGATAGTAAAGTAACTCAAGATAAACTGTGCACTTAAGTTAGAGATACCTATTGTAATCCTTAAAAGTCACAATTGACAAAACATTTTAAAAGGGAGATTAGAACTTTCTTGGAGGATGAGGGTAACATAACATCTCAGTTTATGGAAGTCCTACAACCTAGAACAGGGCCTAACAGGCACTAAATTATGAATAAATTTAAATTAAGCAACAAATATAAGTTCAGTTCTGTTCAGTCAGTCAGTCATGCCCGACTCTTTGTGACCCCATGGACTGCAGCATGCCAGGCTTCCCTGTCCATCACCATCTCCCAGAGCTTGCTCAAACTCGTGTCCATAGAGTCAGTGATGACATCCAACCATCTCATCCTCTGTCATTCCCTTCTCCTCCTGCCTTCAATCTTTCCCAGGATCAAGGTCTTTTCCAATGAGTCAGTTCTTTGAAGCAGGTGGCCAAAGTACTGGAGTTTCAGCTTCAGCATCAGTCCTTCCAATGAACACCCTGGACTGATCTCCTTCAGAATGGACTGGTTGGATCTCCTCGCAGTCCAAGGGACTCTCAAGAGTCTTCTGCAACACCACAGTTCAAAAGCATCAATTCTCCAGTGCTCAGCTTTCTTTATAGTCCAACTCTCACATTCATATGACTACTAGAAAAACCATAGCTTTGACTAGATGGAACGGACTTTGTCAGCAAAGTAATGTCTCTGTGTTTTAGTATGCTATCTAGGTTGGTCATAGCTTTTCTTCCAAGGAGTAAACGTCTTTTTAATTTCATGGCTACAGTCACCATCTGGAGTGATTTTGGAGCTCCCCTCTCCCCCACCAAAAAATAACGTCTCTCACTGTTTCCACTGTTTCCCCATCTATTTGCCACGAAGTGATGGGACCAGATGCCATGATCTTCATTTTCTGAATGTTGAGTTTTAAGCCAGCTTTTTCACTCTCCTCTTTCACTTTCATCAAGAAGCTCTTTAGTTCTTCACTTTTTGCCGTAAGCGTAATGTCATCTGCGTATCTCAGGTTATTGATATTTCTCCTGGCCATCTTGATTCCAGCTTGGGCTTCATCCAGCCTGGCATTTTTCATGATGTACTCTGCATATAAGTTAAATAAGCAGGGTGACAATATACAGCACTGATGTACTCCTTTTCCTATTTGGAATCAGTCTGTTGTTCCACATACAGTTCTAACTATTGCTTCTTGACCTACATTCAGATTTCTCAGGAGGCAGGTAAGGTAGTCTGGTTTTCCCATCTCTTTAAGAATTTTCCACAGTTTGTTTTGATCCACACAATCAAAGGCTTTAGCACAGTCAATAAAGCAGTAGATGTTTTTCTAGAACTCTCTTGCTTTTTCAAGAGTAAGAGTATATATAAACATATGAATAGAAAAAGTAACAGTATAGGCAGTGATAAGCACCATAAAAGAGGGAACAATAAAGTATCATCAGAGTTCAGAGGTGACAAAGACTATATTATATAGAAAGCAGACAAAATAATTGTAATTTTACACTTATAGAAAAACACAGGTATTATAGGTTCTCTGTTGTTACACACACACACACACACAGATACACCGTGCTATCATTTTTGTTCCCCAGGCTAGAACACTGTTACTCTGTGGAGAGGTTTCTTCTAGCTGTGGAGGAGGTGAATCTAGAATCGCTATTCCATCAATACTTCCTCTATCCCCATTAGCAGTCATTCCCCATTTCTTTATTTTCCTGTCCTGGTAACCACTACTCTTCTTTCTATCTCTACAGCTGTGAATATTCTGAACGTTTCATATAAATGGAATCAAACAGTATGTGGCCTTGGATTTAAAAGGAAGTGAGTGTGGCTACAAAGGACCCATGAGGGATCTCAGTTGTGATAAGAATGTATTGTGTCTTGATTGTGTCAGTGTCAGTACACTGGTTGTGACTATGTATTATAGTTTTGCAAAGTGCTATCTTTACAGGTAACTGGGTAAAGGGTACATGGCATATTACCATCATACTATTTCTATGTTACTTCTTAAAACTGAATGTGAATCTACAGTTGTAAAACTTTTGCTAAAAAAAGACTTAATCTTCAGGGATTTGTAGCAAGATCCCTTGAGCTCCCAGACTAGGCAAGGTCTCCTTGTCCTGAACTGTGATAATATCCTGTACTTCTGTTCCATGTCATTCATCATGATCAAAATTTGAAAATTATTTCTGTTGTCATGGCTTTAACGTCTGTCACTCTTATTAGATTTCAAGTTCCTTGAGAACAAAGACAACATCTGTCTAGCTTGTGGCTATTACCATTACCTGGTACCTGACCCATAGGACATCGCTAATAACTATTTGTTGAATGAATCCTGGCACATCTTAGAAATCATCTAGATATTACAAGTTGTCTTTTTTTGGATAAGCAATCAGTTATTTGAACATGTAAATAGTCCAGTTGGACCAGAACTATCAGAACTTACTTTTTCAGACCTCTAGACCGAAGGCAACGCCAAAGAATGCTCAAACTACTGCACAATTGCACTCATCTCACATGCTAATAAAGTAAGGCTCAAAATTCTCCAAGCCAGGCTTCAGCAATACGTGAACCGTGAACTTCCTGATGTTCAAGCTGGTTTTAGAAAAGGCAGAGGAACCAGAGATCAAATTGCCATCATCCGCTGGATCATGGAAAAAGCAAGAGAGTTCCAGAAAAACATCTATTTCTGCTTTATTGACTATGCCAAAGCCTTTGACTGTGTGGATCACAATATACTGTGGAAAATTCTGAGAGAGATGGGAATACCAGACCACCTGACCTGCCTCTTGAGAAATCTGTATGCAGGTCAGGAAGCAAATTAGAACTGGACATGGAACAACAGACTGGTTCCAAATAGGAAAAAGAGTACGTCGAGGCTATATATTGTCACCCTGCTTGTTTAACTTCTATGCAGAGTACATCATGAGAAACGCTGGACTGGAAGAAACAGAAGCTAGAATCAAGATTACCAGGAGAAATATCAATAACCTCCAATATGCAGATGACACCACCCTTATGGCAGAAAGTGAAGAGGAACTAAAAAGCCTCCTGATGAAAATGAAAGAGGAGAGTGAAAAAGTTGGCTTAAAGTTCAACATTCAGAAAATGAAGATCAT
>SJYR01004331.1:86073-106785 GCA_006410655.1 Kobus ellipsiprymnus
TGCTGGGAGGAATTGGGGGCAGGACGAGAAGGGGACGACCCAGGATGAGATGGCTGGATGGCATCATTGACTCGATGGACATGAATCTGAGTGAACTCCGGGAGTTGGTGATGGACAGGGAGGCTTGGTGTGCTGCGATTCATGGGGTTGCAAAGAGTTGGACACGACTGAGCGACTGCACTGAACTGAACTGAGACTGAAGTACTCTCTGTAAAAGTTATAACATTCTAGCCCAATACATTAAAAAAAGACAGTATGTGTAACAACAGAGAAATGACTTTGACTTTTAAATGCTCACACTTAACAATTCCTCAGAAACTATTTACACATCAGTCTTGTGAATAAATGACATGTGGCAAGTCCTAATTAAGAAACATCTAATGTAAGATCTTAAAAGGCTGAAGACCATGACCCTTAGCCAAGCTAATAAAAAGCGAAAGAAAAAAGAAAAGCATGCTCTGATAAATTAAATCAGAAAAAAAAGGTGCTTATAAATTTCCTTCTCTTTTCATCTATTTCTCCTCTAGATGTGAAATGAACCTTATCTTTCCTATTTAGTGCACAAAAATTGATGAGTTATCTTTACAAAAACTTCTAATTCCAATCCTATTTCCAACTCTGGGCTCTGGGTCTTCTGTGTTCCACCCTGTTCCTCAGAAAGGAGCTCAATACCTCATTCTGTCCAAGAGCACAAAGACAGATTGGGTCTTGACAGAAACACGTGAGAAACCCTGTGGATAGTCATCTCCTCCACTCAGGAAGTACTTCTGCTAAACCTGTCCTTTGCTCTCCCTCACAGCATACGGTTTTTCCCCAGGGCAAAGCCTTACTTGCCAGCAGGGAAACGCTGCTCTGGTCTGCTGTTTGCTGGATGCCCTTCCTAACCCTTCTGAGAAAGCCTTCCTTCTCCCAGTGGCTAAAGTTAGAAGTTCTAAAGGGGCCTCTGGGCCTCTGGAGCCCCCCTCTCTACTCCCTGGGGTCTCCTTCAACACAACCTCCCAATGCAACAGGCAGTGGTAATGAGGTGGAAGAAGATGCTCTAGCAAATATCACAACCCATCCCCACCCCAAGATATCCCATTAGTGGTCTCTACAACATTTCCAACCCACACCCCTCACCCCTCTCTGAAATCAGGACACTGTGTGTGCAAAACAGGCGACAGCAGCTCAGCAGCGACCAGGAAGGCATCTCCCCAGTTCTTTCCACTCACAGTTTGTTATCCTTGTGAATGGCAACAGGCTTTCCCCCCTTCCCCGTACTATTTACAAAACAATAAAGAAAAATTATTATAGAAAACTTTGTAACCAAAGTTTTCCACAGGATACACAATTCAAAACCGCAATTTTTTCCCCCACTGTGCAACAGCTCTGTGCAATTGGCACTTACTTAAGACAGCTTTCAAAGAAAATATGTTTGCAGTTCAAAGCTCAGTAAGTTTTTAGTAAACTGTCAAAAGGACTTTTTTCTTCTTTGCTGCTGGTGGAAAAATCCAAAAGAAAGAGTAAGTAAGAGGAGAAGGCTTCTCTTTGAATTATACTACACGTGCAGACCTAGATTGCCAGAAATTCATTAATAACTAGAATAATCAGGGCAAGCGGCCATTCCTCACCATCCTACCCTTGTCCTGAGTTAGGTTTTGCCATCAAAATAATGAGAATAAAATGGTAAAATTATCATACATGATTAATTAAAAGTTATTAAACTGCTTTCTTATAATTTTCAATCTCATACAAGCTTTACATTAAAACCTATATTAATTCAAAGTATGCAATTAAATATAGGGAAGATGCCATTTTAACAAGGCCTCCTTTTGCATCAATTCTAACTGAAAAGTGCCCTAATGGCAATATTAGGCAACAAAGAACAAAACCAAGAAGCCAGTCTGGAACCCATAGGACACCCAATAGCAGAGGAAGCTCAAGGGCTAAAGCAACACTAGTGTCCATGAGAAAGCGTTCCAGCTAGTGCACCCATGCAGCCCCATGCAGCTCTGGTTTTTGTGAAGGATGCTGCACTGTGGGTTGCTCACATATGCCATCCTTTCAAGGCTGTATTTTGTCTGTTGCCTAACATAATTTTTGTGAAGAACTAACAATTCAGTGCCACATTTAAGGACCTAAAGAAGGGATTACCAATGTCAAAGCTGTAAGTCCATGAGGAAAGGGTCAAACCTCTGCAGAAACTGTAAGAGGAAATTAAATGACAAAGTTACAAAATGATAATTCTACAAATAAAAAACAAATGATTCACCTTTAAAGCACAAGATGGTGCAAAGACATGAAGACTCCAACGTAAAGAGAAAGAAGAGGCAGACCCAGCATTTCTTTTTCATTTTGCAAATAGGGTTGGGGAGTAGGGGGCCAACATTACAGAACCTGAAACCGCACAGTTTAGGAAATTTCACAGAAACACTTTTTTTTTTTTTCTGTAGGAAAACAGACTCCCAGCTCCTTCTGCTCCTCTTTAGTTAGCAAACAGCACGGGAACCTCCTCAGCATTATTTCATGGTGAGCAGATGGTAGTCTGAAATTTCTTTGATAAAAACAATCTACTGGCAGGGGTTGGAGAGAGGTCAGCGGAACCCAGATTAACAATTGATCAGCTCTAATGAACCGTCATAGCAATAAACTCAGAGCCCGTACACAGACAGACCTGCTATTCCAGGAAAAGCAATGGGGCTGACACCCAAGCTGTTAACAGACTTGCCAGTAACAGCATCCGTGTTTCAGAGCTTCAAAACCTTCATCTCAGCAGACATACGTTCTTGGATGCACATCTATTTTCTCAAAGTCTTCTCTCTTCCACTTTTCCACACAAGTGCATGTGATTTACTCTGACCCAGAGAACATTTCGTCATGGTCCAGATACTGAATGACACTCTGTAATATTGACAGATTATTTCAACATCTACTCTGTGCTCAAACCACAGCTGTAGCCTCTGATATTCATCTTGTACTTATACAGAACAGATGACAATGGGAGAGGAAAAGCTGAGCCCATCATCTTTGTTCCCAGGAGAACAAAAACTGTAAGAACCCAGAGACCTATTCTCTCGGTCTCTATACTTTCGGAGAGAGACGCTCATGCTGCATTCATGTTTCCATCACCACATTTGACACGGGAATCAGTATGCTGCCCCAGAATTTTATTGTAAGGGTTCAATCATAGGAAGGAAGTCAGAGCACTCTTAGAAAATCACAACTGCTTCTAAAGGACCAAAAAAAAAAAAAAAGAGAGAGAGAGAGAGAGAGAGTTCTTGTTAAACTAAACCACAGAACATTTTCCTCTCCTGAAGGAAAAACAATCCCACAAGTCAACTAAATCATTCCTTCACTCACGCAATTACTTTTTGAAGACAACTGATCTCAAAATAAAATTGACTAAATGAGTCATAAACACCTGATTTTCCAAGAGTCCCGAGTTCCAATAATCTTTTTCAATCTCTTACAAACTTACTTCTTCCTCTGGGACCAATGAATCCAAATGTTCGACCCAGAAAAACTCAAGAACAAGGATATTCTCTTGCCTAAGCACCATACAGAGGTCAAAACGAAGAAATTCAAAATTGAGACAGTATTAATGTCTAAAGCACAGTCCATATTCAAATCTTTGTTTCTGGTTCCAGATCTCATTTAGGATCATGTGTGTTTGCATTCAGTTGTCATGTATCTTTACTGTCCTTTAACGTTCCTCAATCAAAATTTTGATGATATTTTATCATAGTTAGATTCAGGTTATCAATTCAAGATAAGAAGTCTACACAAGCAATATTTTATTTCTCCTGGCTATCACATCTGAAAGCACTTTGTCTCTTTGTGCCGTTATTGATATTAACTTTAATTACCTGTTTAAGATGGTGTCTGCCAGGATTATCCATAATAAAGCTATTTTCCCTTTGTAATTATTAAGAAGCAATTTGTAGACAGATACTTTGAGATTATCAATGTCCTGTTCTTCATCAAACTTCTACCTGCCAGTTTTAGCATCCATTGAAGATTCTTGCCTGAAGCAATTACTAACATAATTTTATAATGCCATCATTTTTTCTGTATTCAGTAGTTGAGAATGTACTTACTATAAGGGGCTTCCCAGGGGGGCTCAGTGGTAAAAAATCCACCTGCCAATGCAGGAGTTGCAGGTTCAATCCCTGGGTTGGGAAGATCCCCTGGAGGAGGAAATGGCAACCAAATCCAGTATTTTTGCCAGGTTAATGTCTTGAACAGAAGAGCCTGGCAGGCTATAGTTTATGGGGTCCGAAAGAGTCAGACATGGTTTAAGTGACTGAGCATGAGCACAACTGTATTGTAAGACAGGGGTCTCCCACCCCCAGGCCATGGGTCAGTACTGGTCTATGGCCTGTTAGGAACCAGGCTGCACAGCAAGAGGTGAGTAACAGACAAGCCAGTGAAGCTCCATCTGTATTGCTAATGCTCCCCATTGCTCGTGCTATCTCCTGAACTCTGCCTCCTGTCTGATCAGCAGCAGCATTAGCTTCTCACAGAAGCATGAACCCTAAATGCAATGCACTTAAATCATACCCAAACCATTCTTCCACCTCCCATCCGTGGAGAAATGATCTTCTATTAAACTGGTCCCTGGTGCCAAAAAGGTTGGGGACCACAGCTAAAAGAGCTTTCCCTTCTCTGTTATTTATGTATTTGTCTATTTACCCATCTGTTTGTTTATTTGAGCTTCCCAGGTGGTGCTAATGGTAAAGAATCCACTTGCCAAAGCAGGAGATACAAGAGATGCAGGTTTGATCCCTGTGTAGGGAAGTGCCCCTGGAGAAGGAAATGGCAACCCACTCCAGTATTATTGCCTGGTAAATCCCACGGACAGAGGAGCGTGATGGGCTACCATCCATGGGGCCGCAGAAAGTCAGACACTACTGAGCATCTGAGCATGTGGATTGTCTTTTATTTATTATCAGCGTGGACTCACAGATTCTCATCAAATTAAGTTGATTTGAGTTGACTTTCTGTCAATTACAACCACAATATTGCTGAAAAAACTTCTGGAACTCCCAAGGAGAGATAGAGAGTTTCCTTGGCAAGGCACTGAAAAGGTCTATACAACAATTGTCACACTTGCAAAGGTGCTTCCTAATGCTTCCATTAAATCCCCTCCAGTCCACTCTGCTGCTGCTACTGCTGCTGCTGCTAAGTCGCTTCAGTCGTGTCCGACTCTGTGCGACCCCAGAGACGGCAGTCCACCAGGCTCCCCCGTCCCTGGGATTCTCCAGGCAAAAACACTGGAGTGGGTAGCCATTTCCTTCTCCAATGCATGAAAGTAAAAAGTGAAAGTGAAGTCGCTCAGTCATGTCGGACTCCTAGCGACCCCATGGACTGCAGGCTACCAGGCTCCTCCTCCGTCCATGGGATTTTCCAGGCAAGAGTACTGGAGTGGGGTGCCATTGCCTTCTCCCCAGTCCACTCTAGGAAGTTCAAATCCTTGAAGAGGAGGCACACTTCAGACAAATGTAGCCAACAAATGCCCCCTGGTTCTTCCTGGAGCCACCAAGCAGGGAAGGCTATAGAAAACAAGGTGCTTCTTGCTATTTTCAGCTGACTCTGCCCTTTGTAACTTTGCTCAAAGAGCAGGGCTGTCTGCCCCATTCCTCTCCAGGTGTTACCAACAATCCCCAAGGCTTTTCCAACCTCTTCCTGGAGCCTCTGATGCTTAACTGCATTCTTCATTCTATTTGCTTCATACATTCAGTGTTATGACTAAAAATGACTGTTTCCTCTCCAGACCCATTCTTCAACCTTCTCCACCAAAAGTCTCAGAAACTCTGAACCAAATCAACTACACCAACAGTTAGGTTCAGTCAATGGTGAGTTACAGCAAGAAATCAGAAGACTAGAGACAGTTATTGGAGGTATCCTTTCCCCCGGATTCCATCCTTATCACCTCACCATTTCTCTACCAATCACCCTTTCCGTACAGCTACCATCCCTGGGTTCCAGAAATCACTCCCTCCCCTTGCTCCTTCAGGCCAGGTGTGTGGCTTGCCCCAAGAACATAACACCATTGCTTGTTGGTTTCTTTTACCATGCATTTGTAAATATTCTCATTATTAAACTTGCCCCTATTACTCCATTTGAGTGGGCATTCTTTATCCACAAGGCAAAAATTATAGATGGAAGTGATGACAAGAAGGACACCCCAGGGACAGAGACACAGTCAAAGGCTATCTTTGGTATCAACATCTTTTTCTGTGCTTGAAGATTTATCTTTTCCATATGAATGAAAACATGGCAAAATAAACACTATTTCCTAATTGTGACCACATGGCACTAAAAAAAGTATGTATGTTCTAGCAAAGCACAGCCTTAAGGAGTTAAGATTCACTCCTATTTTGGCAGCAGTGAGGAAAAGTCACAAACTCAAAATGACAATACAGATAAAATTTCCTTCTGGAAGGACCCAAAGGAACCTCAAAGTGTTATTCAATTCACTCCTTGCCTTTTACTATGTTTTCTAAATACATGGCAGCATCGAAATCCTTCCCAACCAGACACATGTGTGCTATGATTAGATATGAGATTCACTATAAGAAACTTATTAAGCAGATGTTCAAATCCAGGTCTGTGAATGATGTAATTTTAAAATATAATTAACAGTAAATTCAAGGTTAGATCCATATGTTCTTTCAGTCACTTAAAATGCAGTCATGGAAGAGGAATTTGATATATTCTGCCATCTATCTTATCAATTTATCATTGAAAGCTCTGGCGATTACTGTCAGTTGACTGATTAACTCCCCCAGAATTAGGAGTTCACTGAAACCTGGTTACATGCATGTAGTATGCATTATCACCTGTAATTTACACAGTGGAAAACGGTTGAGGATCATTGTCCTGTCTTGTTAAGAAATAGGTACATTTATTTCAACTCTGTACCATACTCTAAAAAGCCTTCTCCCCAAACATCTGAGCCCTGGTACTCCCAGTATACCTAGTCTTTCTCCTTTAGCAGCAAGCACAAAAAGCAGTTTAACTCAGACTCTAATCAGTTACCTGCAAGTCGGCATCAAATTCATGTTTCAGGTGTGCCTCTTCCGCAGCCTCCACAAGACGCTGGAAAGACAGAAAGCAACACAAAGAGTCAGAAGTGTGACCCGGACCCCACCTCAACATCGTGAAAACACTGACACTTCTCCATTGCCCCAAATGCCAGGTCATACCATGGCCCAGAAACTGTGACCTGCTGCCCGCACTCCTACGAAGCTGAAAATAACATCAGTGTCAAAATCCAGTTTCTGCTTTCATCACCCAATCGTATATGTACATAAATGCACACATGTTCTGTATCCCTTTCATAAAAATTCAAAGACACTGGCTCTTGAAGCCAGATATGGACTCCAAAACCTACCTAGAAAAGTATATTCCTTAAGCATAGAAAGTCCATGGTGAAGATTTATTGAACTGAACTGAGTCCAACTCTAAGTGGGCTTTCTTCCCCAGTGGTTTGGAAATGGTATTTATTTTAATTCCCTCAATCATTTAAGGTCAACTCTTTCTGCACCCAGCTCTGGTGCATAATTATCAGGTAACATTTATTTGAAGTTAATGGTACATCAATGCCATCTTGACAATCTGCATCCCAATAAGAAAATCACTAAAATTAAATCAATAACTAACAACTATAAATGCACAATTGTTGTTACTCTTCTTTGCCAATGAAATTCAGCCAATACATATTGTTATGAAACAATTTTTATAAAATTCCATTTAATGCCAATCATTTATTCTTTAATTTAAAGTTACCAACAATTTTATTTCTTACCGTGAAAATGTAAGCTACAGGATATTGCAGAAAAGTCATTTAGTGAAATAATATTTCATTGAAATTTTATTGAATTTAAAGAAAAACTTCAGATCCAGGTAATAATTAAACCATTTATATTTTTCGCACAGTTATTCTTATAGCCTATGCTGTCTTTAGCTTGCTTTTTTGACATATTATAGAACTGAGTTTAACAGGCCATGTTTCAAAAATTATGACATTAGATTAATCTCTAAATGATCACAAATCGACAGATGAATGTTTCATGAATAATTATTAAACGGGACATGGGAATACCAAGGCTGAAATATATTTGGGAAGAGTGGGCACCAGGAGAAGCCCTACAGCCTTCTCTCTCCAGAGGACATTTAAAGAAAGTGACAGGTCAGCCAGACAGTGCTGCACGCAGAATGGAAACTGGGAAGTGTGGCCAGTCTGGTTTCCCACACTCTCTTCAGATAGTTGGGAAGAAGCTTCTCCTTCTCTGCTCAAAGAACAGATCCCAGGAAAATATTACAAGGCCAGAGCCAGAAGATCCAGTGCCACTTCTAGGGAAGGTACAATCCCCTACCATTGGGAAATCTGGGCAAGCCCTTACCCTCTCTAATTCTTGGGACGGTTTCCTCATCCCAAACATATGAAACGACAATCCCACATCAGTGGTTCTCAAAGTGGAGCCCCCCAGCAGCAGCATCAGTTTCACCTGAGAATCTGTTAGAAACTCACATTTTCAAGTCCCATCCCAGTCCTACAGAATCCTCTGGGGCTGAGCCCAGCAAACTTTTTTTTAAATCTATTTAATATCTATTATTTTTATTTCTTTGGCTGCACCGGTATGTGGGCATGTGGAATTTAGTTCCCCAACCAGGGATAGAACCTGGTCCCCATGTGTTGGGAAGCACAGAGGCTTAGCCACTGGACCAACAGGGAAATTATCCTAGAAATTTGTTTTAACAAGCTCTCCGGATGGTTAAGAAGCTGTTAAAGTCTGAAAGCCACTGAGTACTAATAGCACTCATCCCAGATCCCCTTGTAATGAGCCTCACCAACCTTCTAAGGTTTCCTCAACCTCATTTATCTTTTTAAAAATCTGTGTGTCTATATACATAAACATATAGATGTCTTTTCACTATAAGACATAAAATACTTTATAGGAGAGAAGCATAAAATAAAGATGATGAGAAGCAGAGAAAAAGAAAGAGACACTATCTATGTAGACTGGACACACTGGCCCCAACTTTCAATGGGCCTTGGTCTTTTTGGAAACATCCTGGTCAATGAAGCTTATTAACATCCTGTGATGACTTGATACAATTTGAAAATGTATCAATGTGGACCCTGAAAGATAAATGACTAACAGTGATTGAAGAAATCTGTGTTTCTGTGAGTTTCTTTTTTTAATCTTTGTAATAGATTTAGAATGTATATGTATGTACCATGAAATCATTTATAAACTGTTATAAGGTATGTATAATAATTATACATCTTTGAACACTTACATATCAAAAAAGCCATTCATTTTGACTGTGTATTTACAGTCATAGAAGTTTTTTTCTCATGGTGTCTAAGCACTTTGAGAACCCAGAAAAGAAACTGCAATGAAATGGACAAATGATCAAAAGATAAAAACAAAATAAAATTTCTTAATGAACGAAACAGATAATATTGAAAAAAGTGAAAAATTGGAAACCCCAAAACCAATAAAGCAGTATAGGACCAACAAATAAGAAACAGGCAACTTGAAATTATCATGAAACAACATAGCATAAAATGCATTTCATATAATGTTTTCAGTCCAGTTCAGTTCAGTCGCTCAGTCACGCCCAACTCTTTGTGACCCCAAGAGTCGCAGCATACCAGGCCTCCCTGTCCATCACCAACTCCTGGAGTTCACTCAGACTCACGTCCATCGAGTCAGTGATGCCATCCAGCCATCTCATCCTCTGTCATCCCCTTCTTCTCCTGCCCCCAATTATTTACATTTATATTTATGTATATCTCATACGTGCCATAAAGAAATTTGTGTATAGAGCTTCCCTGGTGGCTCAGTGCTAAATAATCCACCTGCCAATGGAACAGATATGAGTTTGATACCTGATCTGGGAAGATCCCACATGCCACAATGTAGCAACTAAGTCCATGTGCCACAACTATTGAGCCTGAGCTTTAGAGCCCAGGAGCCTCAACCACTGAGCCCACATGCCGCAACTACTGAAGCCTGCAAGCCCTGGAGCCCCGGCTCTCTAACAGAAGACACTGCAATGAGAAGCCTGAGCAATGCACCTAGAGAGTAGCCACTGCTCACTGCAACCAGAGAAAAACCCACAAAGGAACAAAGACCCATTACAACCAAAAATAAAGTAATTAATTAAAATATCTCTTAAAAAATCTGTGTATGGCATAACATGAAATGTATTTCAACTACAAATACTGTAATACAAGCCACAGGGCACAAGAAAATAACACACTAGAAACAATTCTATAATACTGTACAAACCACTGACACCAGCCAGAACACTGTTCTTTGTGTGGAGTAGTCGAGTCCATGAGAATTTGAATCCTGCTGGCTGGTTTTTACGTTCATTTTCAAGTTAAATCTGCTACATGACTTTTTTTTAACTTAATTTATCTCACATATTTCTTGTTTCCATAAAGATATTTTCCCATCATGCTCACTACAGTGCCTTAGGAGATGTGGTTCAGAAAAAAGTTAGTTAACTGGCAGCCACACATAATACTGTCTCATGTGAAGCATGGAAGTACTTTGGAACAGGGCTCTTTGAAAGGACATATCCTTCTTGTGATGGAGTTATCCCAGTCTGCACTCTGATGCCAACAGGAGACAGGCCTACATTATATGAGAGAACTCAGGGGAACCCCCAGCCTCTCCTGCACCAACAAGAATAGACTCAGTTGCTATGAACAGTGATAATGACAAAAAGCACATCAAGAACCAAGAACACCTTTTGGAAAGAACAAAACATTGTCAATCTTTCTCAAAATACTAGTATAAAATAAATGAATTATAAGAAATGTTATTTAAGAAAGAAATCATGTACCATAAATTTACCTAAAACAGAGCAGTCCTGGAGACAGTGTTCCCATTGTTAATAAAATAAAAATAAACTGAATCATCATTAACAAAATCAAAACCACTCAACTTCCAACTCATGCTTACCAGCAGAAAATAATAGCCCAGAGTGTCCTTTTCTGAGCAAATATCCTTATCATCTAAGTCAAATTAAGTATGTTTTTAAAATAATTTTGATTATTACTTGCAGGCAAGGAAAATCAATTTAAATGTGCTAATATTTTAGTTATTATATAAGGAACTGCCACTGAGCCTGAGGAGAACTGTTACTCTTCCATATCTATTAGAAAGGCAGTGTTCTTTTAATGATAAGTTAATTTTCTCTTGTATGAATTCCTCTTTTGGCTTTGCAGATGGGACTACAGAATTGTGTGTTTTTTAAATTAAAACTACACACTGGAAATAAAAATGGTTTTGAAGACTGGTATTCAAAATTGAGATTTGAGAAAGCAGCAGTTTTGTCCATAGGTACACTTTCCCCCTTAATAACCAAGCATTTCCTTACTAAATAAAAATGATAACAATACAGCAGAATATACATCCTGGCCTTGAAACAAAGACCTACAAGCTAAAAACTTGCAATTCATCAATTGATACATACTACATTGACTTTTAAGATTTCCAAATAACTCTTCCTTTTTAGTGGAATAAACACAAAAGTTATCTTTATATATATAAAATGCTAGAAGCCAGGGACCATAGATAGTATTTATAGCTCTGGTGAAGGCAAAACTGCCAAGGGGAACAGCAGGGGTATTAAGGCATTTCATTTAAAATCACATCTTATTTCTTGTTATAATGACTCCACATATATCATTCAACAATACAGAATGCACAGTCTCCCCTCTCCTCCCCTGAAAACACTGAAATCAAGGCTAGCGTTAAAGACATTGGAGATGTCACATTCTCTGTCATGGTCCAGAAGGGGGAAAATAGGACACCAAGTCAAAGTAAAAATTGGATCAGAAGAAGAAAATGATTTTTTGTTCTACTTGTATTTCATTTTTTGGTTCCAGATCTTTTTGGCTTAAAAGGAAAAAAGATGGAAAGAAATACGCAGTGAAAGTGGGGAGAGTAATGGAAAGTACAATTCTACAACCAAAGTAACTTATTACTGGAGTCCTACTGATTCTATCAGGTGAACAAATTGTGCACAAGTGAAAAAAGTTTTTAATAAATATCCCTAAAATTGGAGCAGGGACAATTATGGCCAAAAAGTCTTTAAAAAGAAACATAAAAACCATACATAGGACTTCCCTGGTGGTACAGTGAATAAGAATCTGCCTGCCAACGCGGAGGATACAGATTTGATTCCTGGTCCAGGAAGATTCCACATCCCGAGGAGCAAGTAAGCCCGTGAACCGCAACTATCGAGCCTGTCCTCTAGAGCCCCTGAGCCGCAGCTATGATCCCATATCCTGCACTACTGACACCCGTGCACCAAGAGCCTCTGCTCTGCAACAAGAGACGCCGCCACAACGAGCCCAGGTGCCAGCAACAAAGAGTAGCCACCACTCGCCTCAACTGGAGAAAGTCTGAGGGCAGCAACAAAGATCTAGTGCAACCAAAAATAAATAAGTCAATAGATTAAAAAAAGAAAAATCACATGAAAAGCAAAGAAAAATGATATTTTTATTTCTCATGTTAAAGATAAAAAGCTTTGGCTTGTAAATTCTATGATCATGGGATACAGGAATTTTAACAAAAATTTCAAACTATTTAATATGTCTAGTGATTTCACTTTGTGTTTTACAAAGACATTTAATGCTCATATCGGGTTTTTATTGCCCCTTTTCTCTAAAATGAATACAAAACTCTTTCTCAAATAATGCTTAAATTCAACTGAAGGCATTCTAAGGAAAATCTGTGGTCATGTTAACATAGTGCTAGTTATTAAATTGTCTTTAATACCAGAAAAAAGATCACGTGACTCTTCCTTCAAATCAACAAGAGCTAAACTTGCAGAAAAGCAGCTAAATGGGGCAATCAAAGAGAAGCAACAGTCACTGTCACAACCACACCCAGGGTGATGTGGTTCATTTTTTCCTTATACAAAGGATTAGCAGCTTTTGTTTTAGGGACTGCCAATGAGTGTGATGGAGTGAAAGCTACATGCTGTGCCAATCTGTATGTACAGTAGGTGATTAGTATCCTAGTACTATGTTACGATTGTGTCTTAAACTTGACACACTGGCCACCTGAAGAGATAAGGACAGAGGAAACCCAGGTTCTCTCTACAGTCACAGATTTCAAACTCAACTGATCCTAGAAATAAAAATGAAAAATCTCTATTCTCATTAAATGCCATCAGTTCATCAAAAGATCTGTCCAGAAATCTGGACAAAATGAGACTGATTTGTCCCAGGATTAATTCTAAACACTCCATCTTTGTATAAAGAGTCAGAAACCAACAATTTAAGAACTGTCATGGGGGCGGGGGGGAGTAAGATGTTTAAATTTACATTTTCACTCCATCTGTTGTTAATCTCTTCTCTTCTCCAATCTGGATATAGTTTTTATCACTCTGTAACAGTGTAGATTAGGGCTCCCCAAGAGACTCGGTGGTTAAAGACTTCACCTGCCAATGCAGAAGACTCAGGAGATGTGGGTTCAATCCGTGGGTTGAGAAGATGCATGGGAGAAGGAAACAGCAACCCAATCCAGTGTTCTTGCCTGGAGAATCCCATGGACAGAGGAGCCTGGCAGGCTACAGTCCATAAGGTCACAGAGTCAGACACGACTAAGCGCACAGGCAACAGTGTAGATTAGTCTTTGCTGCTTTTGTAGCTCGAGTAATTGAAGGACTAGCGTCACCGGTGAGCCATGGAACATCACGAGGTGGTTTACAGGGGGACACGCATAAAGAAAATAGCTGTTTCCCTATAAAGAGCTAAATGAAAAATCATAGTAACAATAAGCCATGAAGCCTCCCAGAAAAAAAATTACATTTAAGTTGCGCTCTAAAGGAAAGTGGGACGTTGCTAAAAGAGCGTTCAGCCCAAAGAAACATGGCAAACAAAGTTTTGGAGGCAAGAAAACTTTTGGGACTTTGTTCTAGAAACAGCTGGGTCTCAGAGACCTATGCAAAGACCACATTAATGGCTGGATTACCATCAGGTAGTGAATCAGGGCAAAAGGAATAACCTGGAGAGATGGACACCAACTAGACAAGAAATCCAAGACATCTTTCCCTCCTACTCTGAAACACTGAAGCTGAAGTTAAAGTCATATCTGAGTCTAATAATATTCAGTAATCCTTATTGATACGAATGTTTTTGCTTTTCAACTCCAATAGAAAAGGCACATATAAATCACCAGCTATCAAGATGATTGTTCCTTTAGAGAAAAACAAGTTTTAAGGAACCTTCATTATTTCTTTGTTCCTGTACAAGGAATAAGCTTTGTTGCACACGAATGAACATTTTGTATAAAATGACCTTCTGCTTGAAAGCTGCAAAGATTGCTTCTGCTTTAAAAACAGCAAACATTTCAAAGTAGATTATAAAAGCTAATCTATAAAGTTTCCAGAGAAAGCAGGTAACAGAACAATAGAGTAAACACATCGTGTGTGTGTGGGGAGAGTTTTCTTTCCTTCCTCCACCCCATCTCTTCCTGTCTCCTTCAGATTGAATAAGGCTACACCAACCTTTTACAAGACAAAATAAGCCTAGAGTTTACATCAGAAGACTGGATCACAATCAATAACAAATTATCTTTGTTTCCACAGGAGATACCTGTTATCAATTTGAGGCTGATTCGATTAATAACTGTTATCAACATGAGTGGCCAATTTCCAAACCAAAGCTATCTCATTTTACACCTAAGGCTGCATTTGCCAAAATGTAACATTTGCAAAACTATTGAACATGGAAACAGCCAAACTGCTCAAAAGGCTACCCAAGGGCCAAAGCAGTTGGGAGGAGAAAGAAAAAAAAGACAGTCTTATATTTCAGCCCAAGCAAGGTTTTCCAAATGATCTAGCATTTTAGAATGTGGTCTTCTATGTAGGTATCCTCCTGGCAGTGGTTTATAGAGTTGGATTACCAAAATCAAGGCTATTTAACCATGAACCTTGTAAAGTTCCCTCTGAATCCCTCAGTTTTAAGACAACTGAACTCTTCCTTTTTCATGGGCAATGGAACTGTCATTAACTTCCTGAGAAGATGTAAGTCCAGTGTGAAAAGAGCTATGATATTAAGTCGGTTTAAGGATAAGCATATCTTTTTCCCACAATGGAAATCACCTATCACTGAGGGCTCCGACCATGTTGAACAAAATTTTGTTCCAGCCCTTAATTATATATTTCCAGGGCTGACTCAGAGGTTTTGACTAGAATCCACAATGGCAGAGCATTGAGGATACTGTCCAACTAGGTAAGGAAGATGAGAGCATCTGCCTAAGATAAGAAAGATAAGATAAGGTGCAGCCAAGTTAAGAAGGTGATAGTCCTGGAGAGAATGTCTACGGTACAGAGAGTTTCCAATCCTGGCTGTAACAACAAGTTCCCATCACTTCTGTTCAATTTAGTTTAACAAGTATTTGTTGAGAACCTATTAAGTAATCAGAACAGCAATAAGAACTGAGTGGGACACTAAGGAGATGACTTAATCATGGCTCTAAGCTTTTGACCTTTTAAACATTACATCTCAATAGAATTAGAACAGTCTCAGAGCCCAAGAACAAAGGTTTGAATACAGATCTTTACACTCAGTAGCTACTTGCTGCTAAGTCACTTCAGTCATGTCCGACTCTGTGTGACCCCAGAGACGGCAGCCCACCAGGCTCCCCAATCCCTGGGATTCTCCAGGCAAGAACACTGGAGTGGGGTGCCATTTCCTTCTCCAATGCATGAAAGTGAAAAGTGAAAGAAGTCGCTCAGTTGCATCCGAGTCTTAGCAACCCCATGGACTGCAGCCCACCAGGCTCCTCCGCCCATGGGATTCTCCAGGCAAGAACACTGGAGTGGGGTGCCATTGCCTTCTCCGCAGTAGCTGCTTGATTCTGTGAAAACCTTAACTTCTTTGAGTCTTGGTTTTCTTACCCAGTGAACTGAATAGTACCATTTTTAGTCTGTATTTCCATGTGTGAATTTGATGAGCATGTACATGCAAAACATTTCCTGAAGAATTCCACAAAAATGTAATTAAGCTATCATGGTAATGGGGCAGGGGAGGAGACAAAATTTTCAAGCATAACACAGTTTGACTGAACAAGAAAAGACCAGAGTCTATGATTCCCATAGTTGTTGCCCATGTGGGGAGAACTTGGAACAGCAACTCAAGTTCACAGTTACATGGAGGTTATGTGAAAGTTAATTCTGCTGCCAAGAAAAGGGCTCCAAAATCTGTGTTCTCAACACAAGGCTGTGCACCTGCTCCTTGAGGACGGGCTTTCAGAATCCACCACTCTTTTTTCAGCTTCAACAGCAAAATCTGTGATCAGTGGGGTGAAAATGGAATGAGGCAAGGGCCTTTATAACATTTTGACTGATGTCCTCAAAATGGCACAAACACAGAAATAAAGCTGTTTGCCAAAGCAAGCTCCTTTGACGGATGGTACCGGTGCAACACAGAACAGGATAGCGAACATGGCAGGCAGCTCCCCGCCCCTGGGCCCCAACTATAATCAGGGAAGGAAAATTCCCTTTACCCTTGAAAACAGAGAAATATTGAACAAATTTCCACGTCTATTAGATTTTACCTACTCAGATGGATTTCTATGTAAATATGATGCAGGGGAAAAGCTATTTCAATTCTGTTTCTATTCTCTCTTGTATCCACCCATCCAGATGTTTACCAGGCAACTTCAGTTTGAAAGGGAACATATTATGTTGGTCCAAGAGTAGGCTCTGGGGTCAGACAACCTGACTTGAATCCTGGCTTGAGCTACTTCATTAGAGTACTCTGGGCAAAAGTTCTTGGTACCTAATGAATGTTCATTAACGTCAGCTCTTATTATTGTTGATGATGATAACAAGACAATGCTGATGATAATTAAGTATATGAGAAGAATTATACTAAAAGCTGGGCCATGAAGATGACCAACACATTCACAGTTCAGCTCTGAGGAGAAGCAAGTATTTATAATTAGACAGTAGAGTGTGGGCTACTATAGGAGGTCCCACAAGGAGATAACAGCAAATCATTTAGTTTCACACTACCTATCCCAGGGCCAAACTGTTCTAACTACTTTAATCAATTAATCCAGTTAATCCTCACAGCCATCCTATAAAGGAAAGCACATACACTTATCCCAACTTTGCACATGGTAGAACCACAGAGCAAAGAGGTTTAAGGCGTTATGACAACTCAAAGATAACTCTGCCAGGGAATGGGGGGTACCAGTGTGGGGAAGGTTTCATAAATGATGTGACAGTGAGTTTGAGTTAAAGGCTGAGTGGAAGTCAGCCAACTGGCTAAGAGAAGTGATGGGAGACTGAGCAGCAAAGGCCCAAGGAAGAAGCCTCATGAGTCTTCAGAGCCTGTTGGTGGTTTGGAATGGGGAAGGCCAGTGGTGTGGGGAGAAGGGTACAAACAGGCAGGCGAGTGGGGCTTAAATGAGCAAGGGCAAGGAGAAAGGCCAAGGAACACTACGTTCTGTGCACTATCGTCAGGGTGAGGAGCAAAGAGGTCTGATTGGGCATAAAAGCAACATGGTCAGTTCTGAAACTGAAGTCATCTTTAAAATAATCTGGTAGCAATGATTTAAAAAATAGATTAGACTCCTATATCTAGATTGGAAGGAAAGAAGGGAGGAGGAAGAAAGGGATAGATTTGAGGCAAACCAGGAAAGGAATGCAGGATGAAGGAAGGTTTTAAGGTGAAAATTTGCTCTCACTCTGTGAGCAGTAATAAGCAAAAAACAGTAATAAGAACCGTCATGAAAAGCTCCCTGCAGGCCCAGGTCAGGGCAGTATTCAGATACTTCCCAAGGACCAGAAAGCCATCAGCAGGCCTCCAATTCAAAGAGCCTTAAACTTAGACATCCTGCATTAATCTCCTAAAGAAAGCACAGATATAGTCACAGAAAAACCACAGCACTGGAAGAAGATGCATCTCTTTCCTGGACCACATTGCCTATGGTGCATATAATTTTTCTTACTGTATCCTTTACTTCTTGGGAAAAACTCAATCACATTGTATAAGCACTCTCTGCTTTAAAAAAAAAAAAAAAAGTAATGTGTTAAATGCAAATATTTAAAATATACCCCTGTTCTCAACTCTGTTTTGTCATTAGGTCTGGATAGTCAAAGCTATGGTTTTTCCAGTAGTCATGTATGGATGTGAGAGTTGGACCATAAAGAAGCTGAGCGTCAAAGAATTGATGCCTTCAAATTGTGGTGCTGGAGAAAACTCTTGAGAGTCCCTTGGACTTCAAGGAGATCAAACAAGTCAATTTTAGGAAATCAACCCTCAACATTCATTGGAAGGACTGACGCTGAAGCTGAAGCTCCATTACTTTGGCCAACTGATGAGAAGAGCTGATTCAGTGGAAAACACTCTGATGCTGAGAAAGATTGCGAGCAGGAGGACAAAGGGGGCGACAGAGGATGAGATGGTTGGATGGCATCATCGACTCGATGGTCATGAGTTTGAGCAAACTCTGGGAGACAGTGAAAGACAGGGAAGCCTGGAGTGCTGCAGTCCATGGGATTGCAAAGAGTCAGACATGAGTGATCAACAACAACATTTCTTAACAGACTGGGAATCTTGAAAAATGAAAATGGCCTGGGTCCCTCTTGACTTTTGAAGGACCTTGAATTATCAGACCAAGTTGGCTTTTACTTTTCTAAAGTAAAGTCAACCACACATACATATGTGTGAAGCTGACTTAAAATGAAATCAAGAATAAATAGTGAAAAATAAGACCATTCCCAAGATCTTGGTCCCCAATCATTTTGTGTAAGTCCCTTGCTTCAGTGTGCTCAGAAAAGGCCCTCCTCCAGCAAAAGAAATAGGATCCTGAAGCTAGCATTCTAAACCCTGCCTGATACTTTCCCAAAAAATGACTGCTTCAACTTAAGACACTGGGCAGCAAGGGGAGCAATACTGGAGGCAGGATCTTGCCTATGTATTAGCCATACAAAAGCTATATATAAGCTTTTAAGTCCATCGGAAACTGAGTAAACCATGGGGCTGGTTCTGAATGAAGTGTGTGTGCCTTCAACTCATCTTCTGTTCTCTTTCCCTTCTAATTCTTATATGCCCCTTTTGTATTCAAGGAATGACATTTTCACTGTTTGGAATCAGGCTTACCATTTTAAAATTCCAAGGATGAGAAGCCAGCTTAAAGGATAAGCTGGCTTTCCCTTTTTTAATGCCCAGGTAATGAACTGAAATTACATAGAAGATTTGAATTTTATAGAAAGGTATTCATATACTTTATTCTCTCTGCTTCAACTCTCTTTCTCCTCTGTCAACTTTTAATTATAACTTTATTTCAAAATGACAATCAAGTAAGCAGATATATGAACACATGGTAGTGGTAAAAGATTGGAGGATTTTTTTTTTTTAATGAAGAAAAGACAGAACTAACAAAGGACTGATTCCATAGTACCAAAAAGTAAACTAAGACCAAAAACTTAAATTCTTTCAAATGTTTATGAAATTCATTTGTATACCAGGCTTGCTTTTTTTTTTTTTTTTAATGTGGAACATTGTTTAGTCTTTATTGAGCTTGTTACAATATTGCTTCTGTTTTACCTTTTGGTTTCTTTGGCCATGAGGCATATGGGATCTTAGATATCTGACCAAGGATTGAATCCGCACTGGTTGCATTGGAAGGTGAAGTCTTAAACACTGGACTGCTAGGAAAGTACCATCGACCTGCTTTAGACATTCATCATGCTTTGCTCACACACACTCCCTCCTGATTGGTCAGGCCCTTCAGTTTGGAGTCCTGTAACTTTCCAACACCCTTACAGGACTCAAACAAAATGGACAACACACTGACAGTCTATGTTTGCCTTTCTCCAGACACCCAGACTCTAGACACACAGAGTAGTAGTAAATTCAGCCACACAAAATGTCCACTCTGTGAATCCAAAGCCGTTAAATCTCAGCAAGTCTACGCAGTTTCAGCAAATACATTTGGACATTAGTGGGCTTTAAATTCCCTTTAATAGTCTAAAGGAGCAAAATTATTTTGAGCGAATTAAGAGTTTGACGAAGACACAGAAGATGGGAATGAATACAGCAGAGGCCCTTCTTTGTGCTGAGCACTTTACACTGTTTGCCCACTTAAGCTTTCAATAAGCCCTTGGGGAACTATCCTTATCACACAGATGAGAAACAGTTTTAGAAGGTGAAGGGACTACCCCAAAGTGATCCAGAAAATGAGTTATAGTGTTAAGAATGACACTCATTTTCCAGTGACTGTGAAGAAGGGGAGATCCTGGCTGGGAAAAGGATGTTGGATTTCATTATCCTCCCAGTCTTTTGACCCTTCCCAAAAGCCCTTCAGTAAAATGGCTTGATTCCCTCCCCCAACAAAGAAACTCAGGACACTCCCGCTTGGCTAAACTGCTATAAACACTTGGATCACTAGTGCCAATGTGGACACCCTCTATCGTGACATAAATCCTTGGAACCATGGCCACTAGCAGCTGCCTCAACTGGTCCTTAAGCAAAGATTTAAGTCTAACAAACAAATAAACTGGTGACATGATGTCTTGATTGGATCCTGACTGTCATGAGTATTAAGCTTCAAAACCAGGTAGAAAGAGGCATAAGAGCTAGACTGGAGAAAATGATACACCCTCATATCTTTTGCACTATGTCAGAAACAGTGCCTGCCATCTAATTATCTGACGAAAATAAAAAAAAAAAAAAAA
>SJYR01004332.1:17641-29819 GCA_006410655.1 Kobus ellipsiprymnus
TAAGACAATTTTTGTATTCTTGCAAAGTGTAACTAATATATAGATTATGGATAAGCATGTATGTTGTTGTATGTGGATAGATGTCTACATGTATATAAAGATGGTATGTGCATATGGTTTTAAATTTATTAATTGCCTTAAATTCCATTCCTTTTTGTAAAGAGTCAAATCAACTTTTTAAAGCACATTATTTTACAACTATTTTTACTATATCCTTTGTTCATGGATAAATATTACCCCCAATCTAACATGTCATATTAAAAAGGATCTACTAGTCCATAAATGTTTCACATTAATTTTCTAACAAAAGACTTTAAAAAAAGTATTCTTCTATATCAGAGTTTGGTAAACAGGAACAGGCTTACCATGTAGTTCTTTACAAGAATTCCTTAGAAGTCAACAATATATTATCTGTGTCCATAAAGCACATAATGGGAATAAAATGCCTGAGGCAAAACATGTCTTCTGTTCCTTCAAAAGCAAAACATCAAAGAAAGATACTATTTGCATATAAATATATGAAAATATTCATAAGTGAAATCTTTTTGCATTGAGATAAAACAAAAAAGCATTCTAAGAATCTTCTTTCAAAAGCAGATTTCTAAAATCACAATAAAGGTACTACAAATATAAAGCAGTTGACAGAGATGCCTTGTGATCTTTCTGTACTCAAAATACGCAAAGCTTATTTGGTGAATAGTAGAAAAAGAAGAAACTTCTTGGCATATGCCATTTGATACTCTACAGTATAGTTATGATCAAAGGTAGCACTTTTTTGATTATATATCAAATTACTCAATTTGGTAAGTTTGTGAAAGGAGTGTAATTTTTATAAAATATATATTTGATAAAATATACGAATGAGATAACATATTTGGAGAGTGTTACTAGGCAAGAGCCAATTGAAAGTCTCCAAGTGAAGAAATGTCTAATTTCTGTGCATACAGACACATAAAATGACATAGACTCACCATTGACCTGCATAAACATGAGTGACAAAATGATTTTTATTAGAGATCACTGAGTTTTGATTTAGGTATGCAGCACTATTCTGGCAATTGTTAACTGAAACAGGAACCTACATGTCTCTCTTTTGGGGGGGTGGGGTGCTATGCCATGTTGCTTATGGGATCTTAGTTCCCTGGTCAGGGTTTGAACCCAGGCCTGACAGTGAAAGCATGGAGTTCTAACCACTGAACTGCTAAGGAATTTCCCCCACATGTCTTAATAAACAAAATAATAACATACAATAAACATATTGATAGAATAGTTATTGGGTTGTAGTTGCTTTTCAGTTGCTAAGTCCTGTTTGATTCTCATTGAAACACCATGGACTGCAGCATGCCAGGCTTCCTTGTCCTTCAAAATCTCCCAGGGTTTACTTGAACTCATGTCCACTGGGCTCAGCTGGTAAAGAATCTACCTGCAATACAGGAGACCCCTGTTCAATCCCCTGGGTTCCATCCCTGGGATGGGAAGATCCCCTGGAGAAGGGAAAGGCTACCCATTCCAGTATTCTGGCCTGGAGAATTCTATGGACTGTATAGTCCTTGGGGTTGCAAAAAGTTGGACATGACTGAGCAACTTTCACTTTCATGTATATTGAGTCAGTGATGCCATCCAACCATCTCACCCTCCTTGGCCCCTTTTTCCTCTTGCCCTCAATCTTTCCCAGCATCAGGATCTTTTCCTATGAGTTGGCTGTTTGCATCAGGTGGCCAAAGTATTGGAGCTTCAGCTTCAGCATCAGACCTTCCAAATGAATATTCAGGGTTGAATTCTTCTAGGCTTGACTGATTTGGTCTCCTTGAGTCCAAGGGACTCTCAAGAGTCTTCTCCAAACCACAGTTCAAAAGCATCAACTCTTTGGTGCTCAGGTTTCTTTATAGTCCAACTCTCACATCCATACATGACTGCTGGAAAAAGCATAGCTTTGACTATATGGACCTCTTTTGGCAAAGTGATGTCTTTGTTTTTTAATATGCTGTCTAGGTTGGTCATAGGTCCCCCCCCACCCCAAGGAGCAAGAATCTTTTAATTTCATGGCTGCAGAACTAAAGAGCCTCTTGATGAAAGTGAAAGAGGAGAGTGAAAAAGTTGGCTTAAAGCTCAACATTCAGAAAACTAAGTACATGGCAGCTGGTCCCATCACTTCGTGGCAAATAGATGGGCAAACAGTGGAAACAGTGACAGACTTTATTTTGGGGGGCTCCAGAATCACTGCAGATGGTGACTGCAGCCATGAAATTAAAAAGATACTTACTCCTTGGGAGAAAAGTTATGACCAACCTAGACAGCATATTAAAAAGCAGAGCCATTACTTTGCCAACAAAGGTCTGTCTAGTCAAGGATATGGTTTTTCCAGGAGTCATGTATGGATGTGAGAGTTGGAGTATAAAGAAAGCTGAGCACTGATGCTTTTGAACTGTGGTGTTGAAGACCCTTGAGAGTCCCTTGGACTGCAAGGAGATCCAACCAGTCCATCCTAAAGGAAATCAGTCCTGAATACTCATTGGAAGAACTGTTGCTGAAGTGGAAGCTACAATACTTTAGCCATCTGACGCGAAGAATTGACTCATTTGAAAAGACCCTGATGCTGGGAAAGATGGCGGGAGGAGAAGGGGACGACGGAGGAAGAGATAGTTGGATGGCAACACTGACTCAATGTATATGAGTTTGAATTAACTCCAGGAGTTGATGATGGACAGGGAGGTCTGGTGTGTTGCAGTCCACGGGGTCACAGAGTCAGACATGACTGAACGACTAAACTGAAGTGATGGTGTCAGATGCCATGATCTTAGATGTTTAAATGTTGAGTTTTAAGTCAACCTTTTGATTTTTCTCTTTCACCTTCAAGAGGGTCTTTAGTTCCTCTCCCTTTTCTGCCCTTAGGCTGATATCATCTGCATATTTGAGGTTGTTGATATTTATCCTGGCAATCTTGATTTAAGCTTGTGATTCATCCAGCCCAGCATTTCACATGATGTACTTGCATATAAGTTAAATAAACAGGGTGACAATATACAGCCTTGAAATATTCCTTTCCGAATTTTGAACCAGTCTGTTGTTCTTATCCCACACACAGGTTTTTCAGGACATGTGGTGCCCTAAATGGGAAACCTTAAAAAGAGAAGGGCTAGCTTTGTGGTCGGAAACTAAGATGGCGCCTGGCGGAAGAGATAGGGGTGTGGTCTATGTTGTTTGTCAAAACTTCTGATTGGCTCTCTTGATTTCCGTGCACGTGGACAGTGCGTGATCACCATAGACTCCTGTTATAATGATGGCACATGACGATTTGACCTTTAACGTGATTGGTGCAACTATGGAAAGTCCCTCGCGAACCCCCCTCCCCCCCCCACTTGCCTTTATAAGCCAGGAGCTTGTGGCAATAAAGCAGAACTGCTCAGATGGAACCCCTGTTGCATCTGATTGTTTCTCTGTCGCTGAGGGGCTGGGTTGGCGGACAGCAGGCTCACTTTTCCTCAGGACCCCTCAGCTCTGCTGAGGGAAGTTCCACTGCCTCTCTCTTTCTGTGGAGCACCCCCCTCGGACACAGGTAAGGTGGTCTGATAGTCCCATCTCTAAGAATTTTCCATGGTTTATTCAGATCCACACAGTCAAAGACTTTAGTGTAGTCAGTGAAGCAGAAGTAGATGTTTTTCTGGAATCCCTTTGCTTTTTCTATAAAACAGATTTTGGCAATTTGATCCCGGGTTCCTCTGCCTTTTCTAACCCAGCTTGTACATCTGGAAGTTCTCAGTTCACAAACTATTGAAGCCTAGTTTGAAGGATTTTGAGCAATGCCTTGCTAGCATGTGAAATGAGCACAATTGTGTGGTAGGTAGTTTGAACATTTTGGGGCTTCCCCAATGGCTCAGTGGGTAAGGAATCTGCCTGCCAATGCAGGGGATGCAAGAGACATGGATTCTTCCCTGGATTGGCAAGATTCCCTGTAAAAAGAAATGACAACCCACTCCAGTATTCTTGCCTGGAAAAATCCAGGGACAGAGAATCCTGGCTGGCCCTATAGTCCATGAGGTCACAAAGAGTTGGACATAGCTGAGCACACACCCCTTGAACATTTTTGGCATTGTCTTATTTGGGATTGGAATGAAAACTGACCTTTTCCAGTTTCAGGGCCACTGCTGAGTTTTCTAAATGTTCTGGCATATTGAGTGAAGCACATTAACAGCATCATCTTTTAGGATTTTAAGTAGCTCAAGCTGGAATTCCATCACCTCCACTAACTCTGTTCTTTGTAATGCTTCCTAAGGCACCTTTGACTTCACACTGCATGATGTCTGGCCCCAAGTTAGTGAACAGACTGTTGTGGTTATCTGGGTCATTAGCACCTTTTTGTACATCTGTGTATTCTTGCTACCTCTTCTTAATCTCTTCTGCTTATGTTAAGTTCTTGATGATTCTATCCTTTATTGTGCCCATCTTTCATCAAATATTTTCTTGATATCTCCAATTTTCTTGAAGATATCTTTAGTCTTTTCCATTCTATTATTTTCCTCTATTTCTTTGCATTGATCACTTAAGAAGGCTTTCTTATATCACCTTGCAATTCTCTGGAACTCTGTGGTCAGTTGGGTGTATCTTTCCTTTTCTCCTTTGCCTTTTGCTTCTCTTTTCTCAGCTATTTGTAAGGACTCCTTAGACAACCATTTTGCGATCTTGTGTTTCTTTTTCTTTGGGATGGTTTTGGTCACCAACTCTTGTACAATGTTATGAACCTCTGACAATAGTTCTTCAGGCACTCTGTCTAGAATCAATTTGTCACCTCCACTGTATAATCATAAGGGATTTATTGGGCTACAGAAAAAAATTAAGCAAGGAAGTATATTATGGTTTCTTGGAGATGTCATTTAAAATATAATAGGAAAGCCTCACTGAAAAAGGGATTGGTTTCCCTAAAAACATGCCAGCTTCCCTAAAAAACAAATTCTGACAAAGAGATATGTTGCAGGCTATGATGGCAGGTAGGTGGTAGCTCTAGGTTATATATAATGATACTTCTGCTATGTCTTCTCTCATTTTCAATCCAAGATTTCTAAACCTGCAGATTCAAAGTCACAGCAAGTATAAACTCTCCAAAGCCAGTTATTTAGAGTGATTTTTAAAGGAACCATTCCATCTACTTCCTCTTGATTTCCAGATTTATGTGTAATACCAAGTAGTGACTTAGTATTGGTGGGTCAAGCCTGCCCTCTGCTGGCTGCAGCCCTGTGGGTAGGAAAGGAAAAAATAACACCAGTTCATTACTGGACTTCCAGGTGGCAGGTGCGTGAGAGCTAAGTTGCTTCCATCGTGTCCTACTCTGTGCAACCCTACGGACCACAGCCTGCCAGGCTCCTCTGTCAATGGGATTCTCCTGGCAAGAATACTGGAGTGGGTTGCCATGCCCTCCTCTAGGGGATCGTCCTGACTCAGGGATCAAGCCCCTGTCTGTTATGTTTGACCTGCACTGGCAGTTGGACTCTACCACCAGTACCACCTTGGGAATTCCCCCCGCCAGTGCAGGAGATGCGAGAAATTTAAGTTCAATCCCTGAGTCAGGAAGATCCCCTGGAGTAGGAAATGGCAACCCACTCCAGTATTCTTGCCTGAAAAATTCCACAAACAGAAGAGCCTGGTGGGCTACAGTCCATAGGATTGCAAAGAGTCAAACATGACTGAGCGGACCTACACACATAAACAGAAACTCCAGGTACTACGAATTACTGCCTCTTCCGTGTTTAGAGGGTTCTATTGCAGTCAATTTACTTTTCTTTCTTTCTTTTCTTTTTTTTTTTGGCTGTATGACTTGTGGGATCTTAGTTCACCAGGATCAAACCCACACCCCCTGCACTAAAATCACAGAATCTTAACCACTGGACTGCCAGAGAAAGCCCAAATGTAATCAGTTTTCTACCGTATAACTCTTTGGATTTTTTAAGACTTGATGTCATACTGGTGTCTCAGTTTTGATCTCCTTGGTTGGCACTTGGAAATTTTGTATGAGGGGTAGCTAGATCAGTCTTGATGAGTGAGGGACCATACTGACAGATCTATGCCTACACTCCATCCTGGCCACTGTGGCCAATCTACTGCTGTTTCCACTTGCCCATACTCTGACATTTGATGACAATGGTTAACCAAAGACAACCAGGAGAGTTATTCTCTATACTTTGTTGTTGAACCAAACCTCTTCTGAGTTCAAATTTTCTTGCAGAATATACATGTAGTTGTAAATGTCTCACTGGTGTCCACTCCCGAAGATATACCATACACTTCTTGCCTAGATTTTCTTAGCCTCAGTATTCAAATATTTCTACTTCTGGGTCCTTGACCAGCCAACACTGCTATTCTCATTGCTCATATGCCTTTAAATATTCTAAGATTGGGATACTTTTCCCAGACAAAGTATTGATAGATGAACAACTATTCTTTCCCAGTGGGAAGATCAATATTCCTAATCATTTTTCAGGGCTCTAGTAATAGGGGTGTAGTGAAGCTGCAGGCCATTTTCAGAATGAACACACCTCCCCAGCTGACTTTCTGTCAAAACAAACTCAGATTTTTCCACTCTTGTCAGCTGCTCATAAAGGACCCCAATCACAAGACCATGGGTGTGACCTGAGGGAGCAGTGCTAATAACTGTGATGGATGAGGTGGGCGATAAGATAACATAGCTTACTCCTCCTCTCTTGTCTTTCTCATGCTCAGCCGTGGATGTACCATTTCTAATTTATGATGAATTGCTCTTGGACATCACTAACTTCCCAGGTGGCGCTAGTGGTAAGAAACTTGCCTGCCACAGCAGGAGACATGAGAAATGTGGGTTCAGTTCCTGGGTCAGGATGATCCCCTGGAGAAGGGCATGGAAAACCCACTCCAGTATTCTCTTTGGAGAATCCCTTGGACAGAGAAGGCTGACAGTCTACTGCAGGGAGCCAGCATGAGGAACCCCGCCCATGGCAAAGGTCATGAGGAAGGAAACCTGACAAAACGCAAGGGCGTGATCAGGCTTCAGGGGGAACCCCTGAAATTTCCTGAGCATCCATCCCCAAAGCCAGAGTCTGCCTGCCGTACTACATTATGCTTTTCATCCACTCTTCTAACAGTAACAGGGGACCTATCCCCCCACCACCTTTTTCTGGGAAAGGTTAATTTAGAGCTTTTAGATAATAAGTCTTCTGGGCATAAGAGAGTGTTCCAATCCAAACCCCTCTGATGGCTTTTTAGCCTGCCTGCAGGACTCTTACAGCTGCACATGTGATTGTTTGCGGCCTCCTGAATGAGAGGCACAGGAAGCTTAAAATATCCTAGGAATGCAGGAGCTTCTGCATCATTAGGATAAAACTGATTAAGCATTTCATTGTTGAGCCAATACTTGCTGCCAAATTTTCATATCTTTTATTCATTGATATAGTTGGTATGTAGAAAAAACAAGTAGCAACATAGATCTTTGAGTTAAGTACAGTCTTTGTTATAACCCACTGTGTCTTTGTTCTATAGGGATGTAACTTTAGTGCTTTAAGGAGATGCAGATTAAAGAAAAACACTTCAGGGGAAATGAGATTAACATTCATTAAGGAAGAGAGCCAAAAAGTGTTAACAAGCCTCTTGGCCAGAAGAAAATGTAAATCACCTGAGACCTTTTGTATACAAAAAGATATACAAAAAGAGTCAGGACTGCTGCCCCTGCATGACTCTGTATCTTCCATTATGTAAAATTTAGGGTATATAAACACCTTTTGAAAATAAAGTTAGGAGAGGGGTTTTTGCACAAACCTGGCCTCCCCCGTGTCGATTCTTTCTCTTGCTCCCTCTCTCTCCCTCTTCTTTTCAGGCTGATCCCTTGGAATGCTGAGGCTCACCTAGTCTACTTACTTGCCCGGGTTTCTGAGACCAACGTGAGAGGGAGCCCAAGGTTGGGCACCCTCTGCTATTCAAGCGGGCACCTGTGGTCCAATGTAGACGGTGCAAGTTCCTTGTCTGGAACTTTATTGGTTTTCCATGTAAACCACGTTCAGTTCAGTCGCTCAGTCATGTCCAACTCTTAGCGACCCCATGAATCACAGGACACCAGGCCTCCCTGTCCATCACCATCTCCCGGAGTTCACTCAGACTCATGTCCATCCAGTCAGTGATGCCATTCAGCCATCTCATCCTCTTTCATCCCCTTCTCCTGCCCCCAATCCCTCCCAGCATCAAAGTCCTTTCCAATGAGTCAACTCTTCACATGAGGTGGCCAAAGTACTGGAGTTTCAGCTTTAGCATCATTCCTTCTGAAGAAATCCCAGGGTTGATCTCCTTCAGAATGGACTGGTTGGATCTCCTTGCAGTCCAAGGGACTCTCAAGAGTCTTCTCCAACACCACAGTTCAAAAGCATCAATTCTTCGGTGCTCAACTTTCTTCACAGTCCAACTCTCACCTCCATACATGACCACTGGAAAAACCATAGCCTTGACTAGATGGATCTTAGTCGGCAAAGTAATGTCTCTGCTTTTGAATACACTGTCTAGGTTGGTCATAACTTTTCTTCCAAGGAGTAAGCGTCTTTTAATTTCATGGCTGCAATCACCATCTGCAGTGATTTTGGAGCTCCCCAAATAAAGTCTGACACTGTTTCCACTGTTTCCCCATCTATTTCTCATGAAGTGATGGGACCGGATGCCATGATCTTTGTTTTCTGAATGTTGAGCTTTAAGCCAAGTTAATCAGCCTCTTTTCTCCACTCATTTTCCTACTACACTATTTTTTCCGAATCTAACCTTATATTTCTAATTAAATAAATCTCTCCTCGCCGACTCCGTCCACCCTTCGAATTACCCTGGATCCCACCAGGGCTGGTCCCCAGCAGTCTACAGTCCATAGAGTTGCAAAGAGTCAGACATGACTGAAGCGACTTAGCACACATAGCATGCACACATCCTTAGCTTCACAACTTGGTGAATCTGGATATTGGACAGTTTATATCAGCATCATATGATGCTTAATGATCAGTATTCCATCATGTTCCAGTGGCACACCAGAAGCTATTTTTTAGTTTTTATTTTTGGCCATGCTGTGTGGCTTGGGGTATCTTAGTTCTCCAATCAGGGATTGAACCCAGGCCTTCAGCAATGAACGTAAGGAGTCCTAACCCTTCGACCACCAGGGAATTCCATGGAGTTGTTTTTTAAAAGGTGTATAATTTCCTCTTGAAAATGGCATGGTTTTACTCCACAACCCAAGGGCTAATTATGAGTCTCCCAAAAACTTAACACTTGACCTTTTTCACCATTGAAACCTCCCAAACCAGAAGATGCCAGGACGATGAGTCAAGTGATACCTCTTGTGCTATAACCTTGACCTGCTACAGAGATCTTTCTTACTGTGGGTGCACCAAGTTCCCTAGTGCAGCAGATATTTATCTTCAGACCAAATATTGCTTGGGTTTCTGTCTTATTTCTTCCCCAAGAAGAAGTTTATTTTTAAGATGTTCTGCCTTTCTGTCTTTCTTTCTTTTTTTTTTTTTTCTGTCAGTGCTAAGTGTTTAGAGGAGGTGTGTCCAGTTGTGGACATACAGAAACATCTTCACTATATATCTCCAGATTCTGTTTTCATTTTCAGATCATTGTTCCTATCACATTCTAAAGGCAGTAAATATTAAGAGGAGTGACTTTTATGTAATTCTTTTCCCCCATGAATGTGTTCCTTGGTGTTTCTGTTGGTGTCTCATTTATTACTACTACCTTCATCCCCCAACTAGTATTAATAGTGGTATCCTGAATATATGGAGCCCAAAACATTTTTAAGGAATGAATTTTGGGTGTAAAGTTTTTACCATTTTCTGAAGCTCATTAAAACCTAAAGTTACCTGCCTGTATAGTCTTTAAATATCCTCTAACTTTTCAACTGTTGGCAAAGTGGGTGATGAAAATATTCAAGGGTCATAACTTCTTGGGGAATTTTAACCTGTTTCTATTTGTAAGGACATTTCTTAATTATGTGTGTAGTGAGGATCTCTTCCCCCCCCCTAATTTATGCTCTCTCTTTCAGATTCCCTAATT
Source organism: Kobus ellipsiprymnus (assembly GCA_006410655.1). Lineage (NCBI taxonomy): Eukaryota > Metazoa > Chordata > Mammalia > Artiodactyla > Bovidae > Kobus > Kobus ellipsiprymnus. Next base: position 27,686 of record SJYR01004332.1, read on the forward strand.
TTTCTTTCCCTCAAGATACTCAGCTAAAACAATTTTTTTAAATGAAAGCTAAGTTGAAATGGATGCATTTTAGTTTTGACCCAAAGAGCTGAAAGGATTTGACAGGTGCTATGTTTTTTTATATGTGAGAATAAGCATCATTTATTAGTTGTTCTGAGGGTGTGGAGCTAATTCTGAGTGCTCGGTGTCTATTACTGGAGGCTGCTTTTCAAAATTATTTGAGACACTTAGTTTTAAATTGCATACAGATTTCATAAAACCGATGATGACATCTCCAAAGTGGGCAAAAGGCACTAAAGAGCACAGGTCAGGACGCTTATTATATTGAAAGCCATGTGTTTTTTAAAAATAGGGAAATGATGTATACAGACACACCAATTTATTTTTCCAGAACCTTAAACGTTCACTTTAGATCCAGGTATAGTGTTTAACAAATGTTTCTCCCCCAGGTAGATGAGAAGCAAACTTACACACTGATGGAGCCTGCAGCTGGCAGGGCAACCTGGTTGCTCCCTCTCCCCAGATCTGTTTTTCTAGGCACGGTTTTCAGTGTTATCACCTGTTTTTGTTCTTTTTTTCTCTTAAGACAAACATCTTCCCCAATAATTGTGCTTCTCTGAAAGCAAAAGCAGTTTATAACAGGACTGTACCGATAATTGCAATAACAGAGCAAATATAACCTTAAAGACAAATGACTTCGATGATTGTTTTGTTTACTTAAAGAGTAATTAAATATTTTCCCCCTATTTTCACTCTTGTCTCATCTTGGTGTCCCGATTTCATGTAATTCAATTCCAAATTAGCAGCCATGGAATTAAAAGACGCTTACTCCTCAGAAGGAAAGTTATGACCAACCTAGATAGCATATTCAAAGGCAGAGACATTACTTGGCCAACAAAGGTCAGTCTAGTCAAGGCTATGGTTTTTCCAATGGTCATGTATGGATGTGAGAGTTGGACTGTGAAGAAAGCTGAATGCCGAAGAATTGATGCTTTTGAGCTGTGGTGTTGGAGAAGACTCTTGAGAGTCCTTCGGACTGCAAAGAGATCCAACCAGTCCATTCTAAAGGAGATCAGTCCTGAATTTTCATTGGAAGGATTGATGTTGCAGCTGAAACTCCAGTACTTTGGCCACCTCATGCGAACTGTTGACTCATTGGAAAAGACTCTGATGCTGGGAGGGGTTGGAGGCAGGAGGAGAAGGGGACGATAGATGATAAGATGACTAGATGGCATCACCGACTCAATGGACGTGAGTCTGAGTGAACTCCGGGAGTTGGTGATGGACAGAGAGGCCTGGCGTGCTGCAATTCATGGGGTCGCAAAGAGTCGGACAAGACTGACCCACTGAACTGAACTGCACTTCAAATTCCCTCAAACAGAGTGGACTTCTCACATATCTTAGAAAGAAACAGGCAGTTGAGTGCCTGCCCCATATTAGAAACTCAGGGGTGGCTCAAATGTTCTCTTCCCCCTTCTTTTTTTTTTTTTACCCAACAGCAAAGTCAGTGTGACTCCTTCTTGGTTGGAAATCAGCATTGAAATGGATTCAGAAATAGCTTTGCAGGAAGTATCTGAAGGGAAAAAATTCTTAGTATAATGATTGGGCAGAGACTGCAATAGATTTAAATAGATCTTGAGTTAACTATAAAGGAGATTTAAAAAGTTTTTTTTTTTTAAAGCACATTTTTAGCCTAAGAAATCAAAAGTCTTTTCTTGTCATTTGTTTTCAAGATGATGGTTGAATTTTACTTCTCCATAGTTGAATTACGCTCACCAGAGAATGCTGAACTGCTGTGCCAAAAGTCATTCTAACTACTTGATGCTAGAAATAGAATAAGTTGTGAAGCAATAAACTGATGAGAATTTATTCTCAAATATTGTACAGGTTTGTTTTTTTCTTTAAGAAAAAGACAGGAAGCTAGTGTGCATAAGTTTTTAAAACTGCATCTTGATAGAAATTAGATTTTTCATAGTCTTAAATTCAAATATAAGAATTAATTCTGATTATGGTATTTTCACTTTATTTTACTTTAAATAATGAAAAAATTAAGTTGATAGAATGAGAAGTCAATAAAAAATGAATATTTGAATATATTTTCAAGCAAGGGAAATAATTTGACCTCAATGTATAC
>SJYR01004332.1:52478-108258 GCA_006410655.1 Kobus ellipsiprymnus
CTATTTTCTAGACTTTAAAAAAGTTATTTTACTCTCTTATAAATGAAAAGTAAATTTATTAAAATTTAGGAAAACCTAAATATAGAATATATCAGAAAATTATTTGCTAAGATAATTATTTGCTATAAGAACATATGTGCTTTTATCTGTACTCACATTTACAATTTACATATTCATAAACAATTTCAAAGTGAAAGTAATTATATTGTTCATAAAAAATTGTAGTTTCTATGATCATAAATAATAATAATAAAATGACAAGGTACTGTAAGATTAAGATATTAGGAATTCAATTAAATTTCTTTTGAGCTGCAAAACAACTTTAGGAATATTTTGGTATAATGCTAAGATATGGTTAATGGGGAGATGGTGGATAGAGTTTGTTCCATATAACTTATTAGAGAATTTTAAAATGATGAAAAAACTCCATATTACTTCCAGGCAAAATTTTGAAGATGATAAAGATCTTTGCAGTTTCCCAGTTCTTATATCCACTCACTGCTCCCCCTACCCCTTTTGGTATATATTTTAAAAGACATTCTTTTCTTTTCTTTTATCTGAGTAATTGTCCCAGTCCTCAGTTCATCTGGAACAACCGTTTCTATTTTGAGCAGAGATACAGTCTTCCCAGGCAATAATACAATAAATGAGAATTCAATATCAGTTCACCCCTTCTAACTCACTTACCTAGACATTAAGATAACCACTTACCTATCATTCAAAGGTTATCATCATCTTCAGCTTCCTCTTCATTGAAATTACATGTGTTGTTGACAGAGCAAAAATCACATTTTTGGCAACTGACTATGTGCTAGGCTCAGCGCTATCAGCTTTACCTACTGTATTTCTCAAGACTCTTTCAAATATAAGCTTGATATTTAACTTAGGCAAAAAATGAAGGAAGTTTATTGGCTTATTAAAGAGCAAAGTCTGTGTATGTATTCAGATAGAGGTGGAGTCAGGAGCTCATACAATGATATTGGTTCCACTTCTTAATTTTCACTCTATCTTTGTTTTAGTTTCATTCTACAGAAAATCCCCTCTATGACTAGGAAAATGGATGCCTACAGCCATATATACATATTTTCCCAGTAGCTACTGGTAAATATGTAAATAAATAACCACACAAATATTTGTACAAATATATAAATATATATAAATGGGCTTCCCAGGTAGCGCTAGTGGTAGAGAACCCACCTGGCAATGCAGGAGATCTAAGAGATATGGGTATATAACATTATATGTCTTAATTCACTTGATACTCATAACAACCATTAAGAGACAGATGCTATTGTTTTTTTTTTTTTTTTTTCCCCTCTTAGAAGCTATTTTTTAAATCTCCATTTTGTATGTGAGGGAACTGGAACAGAGAGAAGTTTAAGTAACTTTCTCAAGGTCACATGGCTCCATAGTGGTGGGCCCAGTTTCCCAATCCAAAAAGTCTGATGTTAGTGATCCTGCTCTTCACTACTCCACTGTACTATCTGCCCAGGTATAAATAGAAGTACAGAGAAGGTATGTGTTGGCCCAGCATTACCTACGTTCTAAGCTGGAATCGATCACTGTACGATTAGATCTTAAAATCATGCCAAGCCAAGCGAAAGACACAAGTAAATAAAGCTGATGGTGGTAATTTTGGTGGTATTTTTAAAAGAATTTATATTGGTCACATTTACCAAAGTTTAATATTTGAATGCTTATAGTTTATTGTATATGAATTATGCCTCAGTACATTTGTTGAAAGAGACATAAATATGTGTGAGAAAACAGCTGTGTTACAAGCAGTAGAAAATTAGGAAGAATAACAGTGATAAAAAAAGAATAAACAGTAAAAAAAAAAGAGAGCAAGAAAACTACCTTGTTCTGATCAGCCATAAAAAAAAGAAAAAAAAAAAAGGAAATGAAAAACAGTTCACTTAATACATAGTATAGATCTGTAGAATTTATATAGGATCTTCCGTTGTCAATAATTTACAGGCATCTTTTTCTTCTACATTAGCTTAGATATTAATTTGCTTTTTTTTGACAAAAGAATAAAACAACCTGAAAAATTTCTAACTTACTGTTCAAGGCACCAGCATGGTAATGGGTTACTGGAGTTAGTTTATAATAGATGGTTATGTTCCCTTAGCCTTGTGTAATCATTCACTAGTTCATACTGAGAGGAATAAATTATAACATAGATAAGACCATGAATCTGGCAGAGAACACAGTAGATCCAGCTCATAAATTTGTGCACATATAAGACAGTATTATAGTTGTAAAATATGTATAGTGGATCCACCTTTTCTCAGATCATGACATATTTACAAATTGTAATTTCCTCTAGAGATGTACTGTAACTAAATTATCATCTGTTTTTTGCTCCAGTGCCTCAAGGAAAAAAAATGCATCTAATTCATCTTGGTTTTGATTGTACTAGTGAAATATATAAGCTTAGATCTTTTCCTGTGAATTTCATTCCCTGTAAACATCAAAACAAATATGGGAAAATTGATTTTTACCAGTATAGAATGCATAATCTACAAACTTGGAAATGATATTAAATCCAAAATTGAATATTTTATGAAAATCTTTGTGGTGAGGTCACAGTTTTCATACACAAGCAGACAAGATTTATACAAATTCCTGTAAACTGGTAGGTTTTGAAATTTCTATAACAGGAAATCAGGAACATACAGCGGTGACTAGCTTCTCATCTACTGAGGGCTCTGCTGGCTTGCAAATTTATCTACTCAATTAATTGCACACTAGACAGATTAGACACATGTGGGGTATGAATTTATGGAAAATGAACATATCTGGTTTGGAAGAGAACTTCCATATGACTCTCTACAAAATATAGATCCACAGGATTTTACAAAAGAGCTCAGGAGTTTGTTTGTTCACATTCCTCACCCTCCTCTCATTTGCTACATTTCTGTAATATCTTCTGCAACATGACAAATATATTAATTTATTATCTGAATTAACATTTCCCAAGTTGGAGAGCTAATGCAGCTATTTGAGTGTCTTCCATGTCCCAGATAGGAGTAGATTTTTATGTTCATTAACACAGATAGAGCTTTAACATCAAAGCACTTTATAGCATTGTAATTCATTTACACCTCCAAATACCCATAAAGTTGGTGGTTTTAACACCATTTCAAAAATGATGAAACAGCTACTAATTGGTGGGGCACAGATCACAAGTGAGATAATCTGTGTCCACTGTCTCTGTTTTTCTTCTGTCCACTATACTGTCTAATATTGTGCTATGTGATTTTACATATATAATTTAATTCATACAACAATATCACACTAACTAGAGACTATTTCATCTAATGTACAGTTGTTCAGTTGCTAAGTCATGTCTGATTCTTTGTGACCCCATGGACTGTAGCACGCCAGGCTCCTCTGCCTCCCCTATCTCCTGGAGTTTGCTCAGATTCATGTCCATTTAGTTGGTGATGCCATCCAACCATCTCATCCTCTGCCTCCCCTTTCTCCTTTTGCCTTCAGTCTTTCCCAGCATCGGGGCCTTTTCAATGTACAGACAGCTTATTGTAGTATTATTATCTGAGACATAAGTTTCCTACTTGCTATATGATCTTATACAAATTATTTAATCTCTTTTAGCTTAGTTTTCTTATCTATCATCCGGGAACAATCACTGCTTTGTCTTTCTTTTAGTGAAGCTGTAAAGATTAAAGAAAACACTTGGTGTTAAACATAATGAACTTTTGTTTGTTCATTATGAATGTACTAATGTAATGTACTAGTTGTAGTGTAATGTACTAATGTAATATAACTATACTTATTTCCTACAAGGTAGCCCATGTGAATGATTCTAATTATTCAATTTATTTTTTCTGAACAGAAACTTTCCCCCTGGAGGCCCCATTGAAACTTTATTATTTTATTTTTTAAGGTTTAGGAGCTTTGAAGCCATCAAAATTTTGCACTAAAGGTTTTGTCATCTCATTTATATTCTCTGGTTCAAGAAAAATGCCCAGTCTTAAGTACAATGCTTCAGATATGGCATGACCAGTACAGAGTATATCAGTTTGTTCAATTATCATTTTGTATCAGTTATCATATACATATCAGTTGTGCTGGGTCACATTTCTATTAGTAATTAAACTCCAAAATTTTAAACTTCTTGGCAGTCTCATCTGAAGGACAATGGGTTTTGAACTTGTTGCCAATGGACAAATAAGATTTCTTTCATATAAACTACTGATGTTGAGGTAAAAGTGAAAATGTTAGTCACTCAGTCGTGTCTGACTCTGTGACCCCATGGACTGTAGCCCGCCAGGCTCCTCTGTCCATGGGATTCTCCAGGCAAGAATACTGAAGTGGTTGCCATTCCCTTCTCCAAGGGATCTTTCCAACCCAGGGATGGACCCGTGTCTCCTGCATCTCCTGCATTGCAGGCAGATTCTTTGCTTTCTGAGTCACCAGGGAAGCCACCAGGGATGTTAAGCGAGGCATGGTTTTATTCCCCTTACAGATAACGGTTTGGGTGGTAGGACAGTGTAATATGCAGGAGTATCTGTGTAAATTCTCAATTTTATTCTGCATAGCTTTTTCTTATTTTTTGGCCATAGGCCCAAATTTAGTCTCAGCATTGTAAACTGTAGAAATCAAAATAGCACCAAATATTCTTTGGATGAACAGTAAGCAGGATAACTGCTTCTTGTCTAGTTTTTCTCCTAATAATGACAATGGTATTTATATACAACATCTTTTACTCTGTTCCAACCAGCAAACCACGAATAGCAGTAAAACACCCTAATTTTATAGCCTGTCCTTTGTGAATTCTTCCATGTATAATGCTTGAACTAGAGTCAAGGGAGTAAAAGAGGAAATGCATTCCATTTCTTACAAGGACAGCAGTAAAATTCTTAATGACCATTTAAAAGGCCTGCCTATGAAGACTGTGCTTAGTGATATACCATTTCACTTTCTTTCCCCCTACTTCCGAAATAATAAACTGCGTCATCTTTTACAGTTTATTCTTTGCAGGCCTCATGGGGAAATGTTCATTATATTATCATGTGTTTGTGTTGGAAAAAAAATCTCCAGATCTTACACTTCATTTTTTGGTAAGGTGTGTAAGAATCACTACCCAATGTATAGAATGACTGGCTCAACCAAGGTGAAGTTTTGGTGAGGTTTTAGTAATTGACAATAACATTTGACTTTTTGATTTATGCCATTGAAAACATGGCTCATGTGACAGGAAGAGGATACCTGAAGTGGAACCTACGTGTGTGATTTGGCTGCAAGTGAAAGGGAAAGAGTTGGACACCGCTGAGCAACACACACACACAGAAAAGGAAAAGTCTCTACTGAATTATTAAAGGGTTTTTCTCTTGAGAAAGGTAATGATTTACCAAAAATGATAAACTATTGTATTTATAGACATTTACTGAAGGGACACCCCTGACTGTTCAGCGGTTGAGTCTCTGTGCTCCCATTGCTGGGACTGAGGGTGTGATCTCTGGTCAGAGAACTGAGACTATGCATGCTGGTTAAAGGGAAAACAAAAGAACACAACCAATGACAAATAAAAATAAGCTGTTACAAAAACTTAATGAAAATGGTGTATGCAAAAAGTTTAGAACATTTTAAAAGTCATATATCAGTTCAAAATAGCTATTAGCTCTATTATCAATTGGATGATAACATCAATCATTATGTTAACTGAAATGATCTGAAAGAAATAGAATTACTTGTGGAGAAAATATGTCAATCAAAATAAGATGGAAAGTAAAATATCACCATGTTTTTTAATAGTATAATTCAAAGAAACTAAAGCCTTTTTTTTGGAAGCTATGATGTGCTGGTAAAAGTTAAAGTGTGTCACTTCTGTGTATGTGGTAGGCAGAATAATGACTCTATGCCACAGTCCCTGAAACTTGGGAAGATGTTACCTTATATGGTGAAAGCACTCTGCAGATGTGATTAAGTATCTGGGGATGGGCTTCCCTCATAGCTCAGTCAGTAAAGAATCTGCCTGCAATGCAGGAGACTTGGATTTGTTTCCTGGGTTGGGAAGATCCCCTGGAGAAGGGAATGGCAACACACTCCAGTATTCGTGCCTGGAGAATCCCCATGGACAGAGGAGCCTGGCAGGCTATGGTCCATGGGGTCGCAAGAGTCAGACATGACTTAGCGACTAAACCACCACCACCAGGTTATCCTGGATTATCTGAGGGGGCCCAAGGTGTTCACAAGGATCCTTCTAAGGGAAAAAAGGAGCCAGGATTATGAGAGAAGTTGTGGAAGCAGAGGTTGGAGTGACGGAATTGCTAGTTTTGAAAAGGGGGTTCTAGAAGCCAAGGCAGCTGGAAAAGGATGGAGAAGACTGTCCGCTAGAAGCTCAGGAAGGAGCCAGCCCTGCATACACCATGTTGGCTGCCCTCTCAGACTCAGTGTGACTTTCTGCCTCCAAAACTGTGTGGGAATACATTTGTGTGGTGTTAAGACACAACGTTAGTTAAGCAACAACAGGGAACTAATATAATGCAACATGTAAGTTTTATTTTAGCTCTAGACTATAAATTCTTTGAATATTGAAACAACCTCAGTATTAATTCTTCCACAGTCTTGAATATAATAACTTTAAGTATTTATAAAAGCAAATACTTGGGCATGAGCTATAAGTTTTAGATCTCTTGGAATGTTAAAAATTATTCAGTTGAAATTATTAATTACTAAATTAGATATTAGTTTTGTATATGAGAGCCTCTAACTCAATTTCTTAATAACAGTGATCTAAATTAGCTTTTTGGATGAGTGAAAACAACTGTGTCAACAATTCTATAGTCAGGAATTTGTAGTCATAATGCAATGTCAGGTATTCTATATGTGTAAATTGCTTCTGCTTAATTTTTTTTTTTTTTTACATTAAACTATGGTCAAAAGCCATAAAAGACCAGATAGCATAGCAATGAGTTAAAATTATTAGAAATTTTAAATTACATGTCTAACTCTGAGATTTTACCATAATTTGAAATATTTTACTTTGTATAGACTCATTTAAACATTTTGAACCTGTTATTATATCCTAGTGCTACCAAGAAGCTTATTAGATATTTAATAAATATCTTGAAGTCCAGTTAACAAGCACATTTCAATGAAGTTATTTCCAGAGAAATGGAATGTAATAGAATTGATTGTACTGCTGAATGTAAATAGCATTCTTGGTTGGAATTAAACCTTCCATGAAAGATTAAAAACAAGCACCTTGTCAAACTTGGCTATTAAGGATCATATTTTAAAATGTGTTGTACATGATTTACTTTACAAGAAGGTGAGTGTTAGCATATTGTAACAGTGTAAATGATATTTGTTTGTGTACAGAGTAAAAATGAAATCCTTGACTATAAAACTTCCTGGCTTATTAGTATGCATCTGAAACATTTAAAATATTGGTATTAACAACATCTTGTTCATTGATTTATTTTTTAATTTTTACAGGAAAAGAAACATGCCATACACAATACCACAATCTTTGGTTGACCGTGCCTATATTTTTAAACAAAATTAGTAAGTAGAATTGCATATAGAATTTTTAGAACTAAATATAATTACAATATTTTTGCCTAGAGAATCCCATTGACAGAGAAACCTGGCAGGCTACCATTCACAGCATTGCAGAATCAGACACTACTGAGTGACTAATACATACACATAATTATATATGTAGTAGTTTTAGGAATAAAATTATTTACCAGTGCAGTGTCTTTAAAACAATTTTGTTATTCATTTTGTTTATCTGCCATGCTTGGATCTAAAAAGAGTAAGCAAATAGATGACACCTAACATATTACTGAATTTTTACTTAATTTACAAAGCTGGACCATGAACATTTTGAGAACTTAATTTCAGATCTCACAGGTTATTTTAAAATATGCTTTTGATGAATCGAAGGAAAGCATTTAAAGCAACGTGAAAAGTGTCCCTTTTTTTTGCTGTACATGTGAATACTGATAACTCCACAGTTTCAGCTTCATTGTGGGTGAGGGACTGACTTCAAAACCTTTTGAAAGATGTATGTTTCTGCATCCAGTAATCTATTAGATACTGACATTTGGCTTCTCATTACATTTGGAAGATCCACAATAGGGAGGAAAATTGGGCATTTCATTATGTGACAGATTTCTCAATACCATTTCCATGATTTTTATTATAATCTCCTTACATTTTCTAGGGAGTACAGCACAAATGCTTCTTGATAAAGTAAAAATAAATACTAGAAGGAAAAATTTTAAATTATTAATATTTTAATCATGTTAGGAACATTGACCATAAAAAGCATTGAGTCAAAAGTTAGCAAATCTAGAGAGCTTCTTTAGATCACATAAGAACTTCGGTCATGATGTTAGCTGTACATATATATATATATATAAAACATCTTGAAAAATTTCTGAGACATTCTTTTAAGTATTCCTTCAAAAATTAGTTATAGGCAATTACTCTTTGGAGGATAGGAATAACAGTGAAGAGTACAAATGAGAATATCTGTATTTTAGGGGATTATATCCTAAGAAGATAGGATGCAATTTATCGTTTATAAATAAATAAAGTTTACAACATAAATAAGTAGATATGCTAGAATGTGATAGGTGATGCAGAAAAAAAAAAGAAAGCCTGCTGGTTAGTGTCAGGCTCCTAAGTATGCCTGGCTTTGATTGCCCCAGCTAGTATTTTAGATTTTTTTTTCTTATGAGTTGGTAATTGTGAAAATAATTCTACAACAATATATAATTGAAAAAAAAAACTTAAAACATTTATTTTTACTTATCAGAGCAAAGATATTCTAGAGGAAAAGAAACATCTCCATTAAACTGTGTTTACACTTAAAATTATGTTTTGTTTTTTTCAAAAACTAGGGGAAAACTCTATCTTTCTTGGTAACTTTGCATGACTCCTCTACTTGTAAACACTGTAATCATGATATATCAAGATAATTTGCTTAAAAATTGGTATATATGCATCTATTTATATACCTTTTATACCAAGCAATAAATATGCTCTGTAGGCATAATAACAGCATTCAGTTAGCTACATACTCCCAGGTGCCATTGACCGTGAATGGATGTTTGCAAGCTCAAATTCTGCACAAGCCATTCCGACATGGCTGTTGCCTTGCTCAGTGCTATTTTTGTCTGATCATTTATCTCTGTTGATGAGGTTTTCCCTGCTGGGGCAAGGGTGGAGGTGGGGTGGGATGTAGAATTTATAGTGATATTGCTAGTTCAGCTCAGTATCTTCTAGCTGGCATCCTTGGCCACTGAGAGAAACAACGGTCTTTATTAATGCCCTCAAAAGTGAGTTGAAAGATAGAAAGTGTCTTTTCTCTCCTTATTAGTGATTATACCTCTTTCATTATAACCTTCAGCAAAACCAAAACAAATCCCCCCAACTCCAAACCCAAACTAAAACAAACAGCAAAACAATAAAATGTCAGAACAGGGAAATTCCTTTAGATTTAAGAATGATATCAGGTCTCAAAGATTGGAGCGTCATCTCATTTTGGAAGTTAACTGATTAAAAAAGTAAAAATCTATGATAGGTGAGTGCAAGTGCAAACTATGTGTATTTTAACTAAGAGAAAAGAGAAAAAAAATGGTTTTAAGAGTGTGATAGAATTTTTAAAGTGCCTGGTGAGAAAATGAATCAGAAAAATTCCTGTCTCTTGATCATCACTAACAGATCAGTTGCCTCTCCAGGGTTACTAGAGATGTCATAGCTATTTGGAATGTGTCAGTCTGGGTTCTTATCATTTGTTCGAGGAAATAATTGAAGGTATATAGAGATCTCAATCTGAAGACATGTCTTTTGTATATGATCCTTTTATTGAAAGTTTCAATATTAATAAAAAGGTATTTCATTGATATATGAAATATTTTCTTCTAAATAATTGTATAGTTTTCTTTCCACAATTCTCTAAATTTTTTTCATGACAGTTTGTTGTCATGAATTTGATGTCCATAAGTTTGAGTATGCCAGAAGCAAATTATTTTTAGTGTATGTCTCTTGTGTTGTGGATTTAAACCTTTGAAGGAATTTTTTTCTTATGTTTTCTATTAGGTTTAAAATTAATTTCATTACTTTTTCAGAGTTGACAAATGGAAATTTCTGATGTACAACAAACTGAATTAGTCATATATCTCCTTCCTCTTGAGTCTCCCATTCTTCCCCTCACTCCACCCCTCTAGGTCATCACGGAGTACCGGGATAAGCTCCCTGTATTATATACAGCAGCTTCCCACTAGCTATATATTTTACACATGGTAGTGTCTATATGTCAGTTCTACCGTCCCAATTCATCTCACCCTTGAACATATGATATTATCCTTTCTTCGCATCTGCTCAAGTGTTTGACTATGTTTAGAACTGAATTGTCTCTTTCTGATTTACTTATTGAAATTCTTTTTTCTGTTCTGGATTTAAATCCTGATCAGTTCTATATATTGCAAATATTTTCTTCCAGCTGGATTCTTTCCTTTTTACTTTCTAGATAATATTTCTTGATTGGTGAAATATTTTAATTTTGATGATTTAAATGTATTATTTCGTTTGAGTTTTAGTGATCTTTTTGATTATATACAGGCAACCATTTGGCCATTATTTTCTCTAGTATTTTTGCTTCTTTTTTCTCTCATCATTTTATGATGCCTGATTTTACAACATACTGAATTATGTAATGTTGTCCACATATCTCTCATATTCTGTTGTTTTTATATTGTCATTTCCCTCAATGCTTCAATTTGTGTAAGTTCTACTGCTATGTAGTTTCCTGATACTTCCTTCTGCTGTGTCCAGTATACTGCTAAACTCACCTGACATATTCTAGTTTACATTATTGTGTATGTTTTAGAATGAATTCCTACAGTATTGTAAATGTTCTCAAATATCCAAAATTTCATTCCTGTTTAAATGCTCCATTTCTTTCATGTTAATAATGGTTAACTTAAGTACTCGTTCTTTAATCCATACATCTGTCTGTGTTTTGCGTCAGCTGGCCCTTCTTTCCCTTATGTTCTCTTTGCATATCTTGATATGTTTTGTGTACACTGCACACTGTGTGTAAACAAATCATAAAGCTCATGGAGGATGGCATTTTCTCCTAGAAGGAGCAAGCATTTCTCTACCAGGAAGCTAGGATGAAGGCCAGATCACTTCAAGCAGGAACTGATTTGAACTGAGACTTAGTTGTAACTTTAACTTAATTGGGTTGACTTTGGGTTTCTAATAACTTGATGTCGAGATTTGTTTTTTTCCTTGGTTCTTTTAAGAACCATGATAGCAACATTTGTCTTGAATGTTTTGCAACATGCAAGGCTTTGGGAGCTAAACACTGAGAGGATAATATCTGTCTGCTTTTCTATCACACACTGGCACACACTCAGCCAAAGCCCCTGGTAGAGAATCAGGGAGCAGGGAGAAAATGTTTTGAGGTTTGGATCTCTAAATTCCTGTTTACCACATCAGACTAGGTGGCCATTAAGTCCCTACTCGGTTCCATTTACCTCTCAAGAGTTCCTCTACCTACAACAGGACAATTTCCCAGCTGTGCTCAGAAACTACCCTGTGGAAATAAGCAGCTTCCAGTTTCTGCTAGCTTTCTGAGCAACAGTTAGTTTAAAATCATTTTCATGCAAAACTCTTATGTGGCTTTAAAATTTTTATTTGTTTTAATGTATCTTTTCTAGTCTTTTTTGCAGTGAAGTAATGGCTGCCATGTGTTATATATCCAAACCAGAATCTGAGTTCCTAGTATGTATTTTTAATTATTATTTAAATTATTTTTTTCAACTTCCTTTTTACATTTGGTATGTAAATTCCATCTCTTTCTAATTAGGAAAAATATAGTCCTATTCCTTACCACAATTATTATAACCAACAAAACTGAGTTAAGACAAAAATATAATTAATGTGTTTTTGATTAGAAGGAAATCTTTGAAGAGGAGAAGAAAAAACCCTCTAATCATAAATTACAATGAAACTAAGTTGAATATTAATTCAATCTGGATTCAGTTTAAAATCATTCCTTCTGGATCTGCCATTTTATCTCGTAGCAGTGCTAATAATTAAAGAGAATATAGAAAAATTAATGTCATATCAGCTTCTTTTCTGTCTAAGCAATTTTTGTTTATAAACAAAACAGAAGAAGCAACCTTAGTTCACAGCTCTGTGGCAGTGACCAAATCAGACAGAACTGAAACAATTGATTGAGTATTTTTTTCTGCATCAAGGCACCCAGGAGGTGTGCACATGCCCTGCTAAATGGATTTCTGGGCTACAGGGAGATCAAAACCTTTAGGCCCAAACTGGTTTTTGCTGTGATAACATAGATCTGGTTAAGAATAAGAAGGGGCTATTTGGCTTCAGGGTTGATTTTCAGATTGTTAATCACTGAATTGTTTTCTCTTTAGAGCTGTCATATTTATCATCTCTGCACTCAACAGTATCATTGGGCTATATCTCTGTGTTGATGAGTTTCTTATTTCTTAGGGGAAGTGATTGATTCAGAAAAATCTTAGCCAGCATGCTACTGGCAAAAATACATTTTGTTATTTGCAGAACATTTATGGAGTACCAGTTTCCTGAGGCACAGCCTGTGAGCATGGGGTAGATACAGCATAATTTAAAAATATGTTTATTGATTCTTTAGGACCATATTAGCATGTAATATTGAAGTGGTGTGGAAATGTCAGAAAGCAGCAAATTTGGGACTTGTAGCAATTTATTACAAAGGGAAGATTTGAAAATAAAACGGTTATCTTCATGTTTGATAATGAGTTGTTTAAGAAAGAAGAATTGAGTCCTTAACTTGGTTTTGTTGGAAGCATTTGACGGTGTATAACAGTGAGGTAGAGTTGAGGATGACCACAATTATCAAAATATGCATAACAGTGACATTTTCATAAAGATTGGATCCATCTTAAACACCGAAGTGTTATAAAAGTAGATACTAAACAGATGAAGACCAGTTAAATAACTTCTAATACTATATTAAAATAATAAATACTATAAACCAAACTATATTCCATTTTTCCCTCTAATCTAGAAGTTTTATAAAGGAATTAAGTAGTTAGTTAATAATTATATACTGGGGAAACAGTAGAAACAGTGTCAGACTTCATTTTTTTGGGCTCCAAAATCACTGCTGATGGGGACTGCAGCCATGAAATTAAAAGACGCTTACTCCTTGGAAGAAAAGTTATGACCAACCTAGATAGTATATTCAAAAGCAGAGACATTACTTGGCCGACTAAGGTCCGTCTAGTCAAGGCTATGGTTTTTCCTGTGGTCATGTATGGATGTGAGAGTTGGACTGTGAAGAAGGCTGAGCGTGGAAAAATTGATGCGTTTGAACTGTGGTGTTGGAGAAGACTCTTGAGGGTCCCTTGGATTGCAAGGAGATCCAACCAGTCCATTCTGAAGGAGACCAACCCTGGGATTTCTTTGGAAGGAATGATGCTAAAGCTGAAGCTCCAGTACTTTGGACACCCCATGCGAAAAGTTGACTCATTGGAAAAGACTCTGATGGTGGGAGAGATTGGGGGCAGGAGGAGAAGGGGACGACCCAGGATGAGATGGCTGGATGGCATCACCGACATGATGGACGTGAGTCTGAGTGAACTCCGGGAGATGGTGATGGACAGGGAGGCCTGGCGTGCTGCGATTCATGGGGTTGCAAAGAGTCGGACACGACTGAGCGACTGAAGTGAACTGAACTGTGCAATCAATTTTACAGCTAATGGTGCAGATTTCAAGTTGAATGATTATTTGTAATCACATAATTTTTAAAATATTTGTGCTTTGAAAGGATAAATAATGCTGACTAGAAAATACATTGGGAAATAATGAACAGATTAGGAAAAAATGATCAAAGAATGTTCTTAAGAAACTCTGGAGAAGCCCCCATTTTAATATCCTATTATAAACTAATTGAAATATCATAGCTTACCTACTTGATGTCAACAGTTAAACTAATTTCATTTAGTGAGACTCCTCTGTCCATGGAATTCTCCAGGCAAGAATACTGGAGTGGGTTGCCATTCCCTTCTCCAGGGTGTCTTCCTGACCCAGGGATCGAACCCGGGTCACCTGCGTTGCAGGCAGATTCTGCACCATTTGAGCCACCAGGGAGGTCCTTGTAATGCTGCACAGACTCATTTTTGTGGCCATCAGCATGCTGAGGCCAGCATCTCTGTCAGGATAGAACATAGCCATCTTTCCCTAATTGCACATCTTGTCTAATTACACATGTTCCTAAATTCAAACAAAAAACAACCAAGGAAATCTTCTTAAAGAGATGTTTTGGTTCATAACCAGTTGTGACCCATAGACCAAGTTTTTTAAAATATAAATTTATTTATATTATATATTATATTATAAATTATTTATTTTTAATAAATAAATTTGTATTAATTTATTTAAATAAATAAATTTATATTAAACTTATTTATTTTTTAATATAAATTTATTTATTTTAATTGGAGGCTAATTACTTTAACATTGTAGTGGTTTTTCCATACAATGACATGGATCCACCACGGGGGTACATGTGTTCCCCATCCTGAACCCCCATACTTATAACTGCCCATACTTATACTGCTGTTACTATTGTTCCCTAAGTAACAATTTGTCTCTTTTGGATAGTAAATTAGAGACTTTCTGAGTCATTTTATATCTATTTGATATGCCACTGTCAATGTTTATTCCAAGTAGGGTCTATTTTATCATTGTGCAATAACAAATAGCAGAGAATGTCCCATCAAAACAAAAACTGGGGTAGAAAATGTGACTCCTTAGCATAGAATGGCACTGCGCTTATGATGTGAGATTTATTCATGCATGCACTCATGTTTACTCTTTTTTTTCCTACGTTGTTGTTCAGTCACTAAGTTGTGTCTGATGTGCATACCATTTATCAAATGAAATCCCTTTCAGCATTATTATCTTCCAATAGGAGTGTTCATTAATATTTCAACTTTCTCTTTCCTCTGTAGAGAAATAGCATAACCTTTTCCCCAGGGCTTTTGTACTCTTACACCCCATGTTTGCCCTCTTTATTGCTGTGAACCCCCCAAGTCAGGGCTGAGGACATGAGCAGGGAGAGGACGATGCAGCATGCCCAGAGTGTGGTCTTTTTGAGACAGGAGTCTGAAAGGGCTATTTTAACAAGCTCAAGCACTGTAAGCCAAGCTCTTAGATTCAACTTCAACATTGTCTGACATTTTTGACAATGAAGGAGTAACTTGACATTTTCTTCTTAGATACACAAGTGCCATCTCTCATCCCAGGAAGCTAGTGATTTCAAGAGTTGAAACGGAAGTACTCTGTCTGTGGAACACATCATCAGATGAGAAAACTGAACATCAAATAGCGCCAAACAGAATTGGTATTCTTCTGTAAAAATTTGGAAAAATAAGCAAAGCTGTTCTGAACAGGAGTGTATAAGGATGAACTTTGTAAGAATAAACAGCTGTGGAATTTATAAAAATTCAGAAGTTTCAAAGAAATGATTCAAGGGATTCTCGCATCTAGTGGGAATGAATAGAGGTTATCTGTAATTTAATTTGCATAACTTTGGATCATTTTTGAGACTGAAATTTTAAGCCTAGAGGCTGGAATTTAAGTCTCTTTAATTGTTCACATTCAAAAGCCTACCTGTCCAAAATGGATACCCATTTCTAACTGCATACAGTTATGGTGAGTTGGACAAAGTATTTGACCCCTTTGTATCCCAACTATAAAATAATATCTGTAGATTAGGAGTGTTTATTATAAAATTACTTTCACAAAATAAATGACATTAGTTACATAAAGAGCTTAAAAAGTATCTGCTGTAAACATCCCATGCATGTTAGCTACTGGTTTTAATATTAACCAAAGCATATTTTGCAATAGCATGCATGGTTTATATACTTTATACACATTTCATATTTGCAAGTCAGTGATTGGCAGAAGCTCAGATAGTGAGTTTATTTGTTTTAATTTTGAACTTTATGGTTTTTGAACAGAATTTGAGACCTACTCTTCCCGAGTTTTATAGATGCTGCAGACTCATAATCATATGAAGTAAAATATACAAAATGTGGTCTGGCAATAATTCCTCCAGTCCCTTTCTATCTATATGTCATTCAAAACATTTTCTATCCTTATTTGGTTTTCAATATAAGATGCATTTTCAGGAATTCAAGAGGTATTAAAAGAAGACAAAATATATATTAGGGCTCAGCCATCTTGGTTTTCTGTTATTTCTAAGATGAAGGAGCAAGTGAATGGAAATGGAAAGTTACAGGTAATTCTCAATCATGAATTCTATCATTTCAAAAGAGACACAAAACAAAATCAAAGTTTTCAAAAAGTAAAACAAATACCTTGAGAAATTATCTTTGCTAAGAGAACACTTCTTTCCTGAACATGGTTACTAACAAGGAAGGTATTTATTAAGTCTTACAAGAACAGAGGCTAAAAGTTACTGATCTTTGCTGGGGTCATAAGGTAGTGTACCATAAATCAAAGATCTCTGATTTCTGATAACAGAAATCATGCCTGAGTAAAAGATTCATTCAAGCATGGGGTAACAGTGGAGGATACAGAGGGTCCTTTGGGTGCCACTTGAGAAAGCAGCTGGGCTATATTCTGGTTTTCTCTGAAATTTGCTTTCAGGCAAGCACCAGATGGAATGCACATTAGATACATTTTCATCTGGAGCATTTCCTGATGTCGTTGTCCAGAGATTTTCTTAGGCATCTTTACTATAACCCTCTTGAGCTGAAATTTGATAGGAATAGAGAAAAGGGCGTTTTTTTTAAAAAAATAATTTCTGTACTGATGCTGGCAGCCCTGCCTTTCTTTCTTTCTGTTTTTTTTTTTAAAATGATCTCTTTCATTTACTTTGAATACAGAGTATTTAATAGATTGACATTGTGTTTAGAATTTAAATATAGATGGCACTAAAATAACAGCACAAGAAACAGCAGAATATTTATTGCTTGGAAAGTGATGGAGTCAAATGGCATTGATTTCTGGCATAAGATACTATGACCCTCATCCATCTGTTCAAGGCCTGATGCAGAAATCAATACAATCTCTGCCTGGGGAAGCCCAAGGCATTCTCTGCATTTAGACATAGGACTTCCAGATTGGTATGTAATTAAAAAATAATCAAGCCATTCTAAAAGTTTCACTTCCCATCATACTCTAAAAAGTTTTCCCTTAAAAAGAACTCTTTTTGGATCAAATTGTGTTATTCAGTATTTCTTTCATTTTTTTTTTTTTTTTGCAATTCAATTATAGTGCAGTTATATTGATTATATCTCCTGAACTTCCCAGCTGAGTTCAAGTAAAAGTGCATTTGTAGACTGGTTTAAAATCTACTACTAGTAAAATATGACTCCTCTCAAAGTATTAATAAATATTTATGGTAGAATATTTCAAGGTTGTTAAGAAAGCGTGTGTGATCTCAGTGTGGGGGTGCAGGGGGCATTTGTATTGCTTTAAGAAATAGTCTAAAATTGTACAGATTTTGATATAAATGTATCAAAATTGCTGATTTTTTCCCTTAGACTAAAGACAAAATTGTTAATTTAATAACATGCCAAAACAGTTTTAAAAGTTTTATTCTGCTAAAATAATTTTATGTTTGCTAGTGCGAAAGCCTGAGAATCTGAAATGTGGCTTTTGTTTTAACAATTCAATGACAAAAGAAAACTTTTCCACAAATCTAAAAGGACTATGTTGGCCTGAATCAGAAAAAATGAAGTTTCATTGAAAGTGGAAGAAAGTGGGGCTTACTCCTTCATATGGTAAGATCATAACAGATTTTACTTTCCTTTCTGACCTAAATGGATATCCAGTTCAGTTCAGTTCAGTTGCTCAGTCGTGTCCGACTCTTTGTGACACCATGAATCACAGCACGCCAGGCCTTCCTGTCCATCACCAACTCCCGGAGTCCACACAAACCCATATCCATTGAGTCGGTGATGCCATCCAAATATCTCATCCTTGTCGTCCCCTTCTCCTCCTGCCCTCAATATTTCCCAGCATCAGGGTCTTTTCCTATGAGTCAGCTCTTCACATCAGGTGGCCAAAGCATTGGATTATAGTTTCAACATCAGCCCTTCCGTTGAACACCCAGGACTGATCTCCTTTAGGATGGACTGGTTGGAACTGCTTGCAGTGCAAGGGACTCTCAGGAGTCTTCTCCAACACCACAGTTCAAAAGCATCAATTCTTCTATGCTTAGCTTTCTTCACAGTCCAACTCTCACATTCATACATGACCACTGGAAAACCATAGCCATGATTAGACAGACCTTCATTGGAAAAGTAATGTATTTTCTTTTTAATATGCTGTCTAGGTTGGTCATAACTTTCCTTCCAAGGAGTAAGTGTCTTTTAATTTCATGGCTACAATCACCATCTGCAGTGATTTTGGAGCCCAGAAAAATAAAGTCAGCCACGGTTTCCCCATCTATTTGCCACGAAGTGGTGGGACCGGATGCCATGATCTTAGTTTTCTGAATGTTGAGCTTTAAGCCAACTTTTCTCTCTTCTCTTTCACTTTCATCAAGAGGCTTTTTAGTTCCTCTTCACTTTCTGCCATAAGGTTGGTGTCATCTGCATATCTGAGGTTATTGATAGTTCTCCCAGTGATCTTGATTCCAGCTTGTGCTTCCTCCAGCCCAGCATTTCTCATGATGTACTCTGCATATAAGTTAAATAAGCAGGGTGACAATATACAGCCTTGACATACTCCTTTTCCTATTTGGAACCAGTCTGTTGTTCCATGTTCAGTTCTAACTATTGCTTTCTGACCTGCATACAGGTTTCTCAAGAGGCAGATGAGGTGGTGTGATATTCCCACCTCTTGAAGAATTTTCCACAGTTTGTTGTGATCCACACAGTCAAAGGCTTTGGCATAGTGAATAAAGCAAAAATAGATGTTTTCTGGAACTCTCTTGCTTTTTTGATAATCCAGTGGATGTTAACCATTTGATCTCTGGTTCCTCTGCCTTTTATAAAACCAGCTTGAACATCTGGAAGTTCACAGTTCATGTACTGTTGAAGCCTGCCTTGGAGAATTTTAAGCATTACTTTACTAGTGTGTGAGACGAGTGCAATTGTGCAATAGTTTGAGCATTCTTTGGAATTGCCTTTCTTTGGTATTGGGATGAAAACTGACCTTTTCCAGCCCTGTGGTCACTGCTGAGTTTTCCAAATTTGCTGGCATATTGAGTGCAGCACTTTCACAGCATCATCTTTTAGGAGTTGAAATAGCTCAACTGGATTTCCATCACCTCCACTAGCTTTGTTCATAGTGATGCTTTCTAAGTCCCACTTGACTTCACATTCCAGGTTGTCTGGCTCTAGATGAGTGATCACACCGTCGTGATTACCTGGATCATGAAAATCTTTTTTTGTACAGTTCCTCTGTGTATTCTTGCCACCTCTTCTTAATATCTTCTGCTTCGGTTAGGTCCCTACCATTTCTGTCCTTTATTGAGCCCAATTTGCATAAAATGTTCCCTTGGTATCTCTAATAAAGTGGATATTAAGAACATGATTTTGCGAATGCTGGAGACAACAGTTTCTGACAGACAACAGCACTTTTCCTGTTTAGCTGTGTTTCAGGACATGTTCTGTTCAGTGTGGTTTTTGATCTTTATATCAGGGTTTCTAGAAAAGTCATTATGCAAATATATATGGTTGAAATAATAAATTATATACGTAGTCCACTGGAGAAAGGAATGGCAAACCACTTCAATATTCTTGCCTTGAGAACCCCGTGAACAGTATGAAAAGGCAAAAAGATAGGACACTGAAAGAAGAACTCCCCAGGTTGGTAGGTGCCCAATATGCTACTGGAGATCAGTGGAGAAATAACTCCACAAAGAATCAAGAGATGGAGCCAAAGCAAAACCAACACTCAGTTGTGGATGTGACTGGTGATGGAAGTAAATTCCGATGCATAGGAACCTGGAATGTTTAGGTTCATGAATCAAGGCAAATTGGAAGTGTTCAAACAGGAGATGGCAAGAGTGAATGTCAACATTTTAGGAATCAGCGAACTAAAATGGACTGGAATGGGTGAAGTTAACTTAGATGACCATTATATCTACTATTGTGAGAAAGAATCCCTTAGAACAAATGGAGTAGCCCTCACAGTCAACAAAAGAGTCCAAACTGCAATACTTGGATGCAATATCAAAAATGACAGAATGATCTCTGTTCATTTCCAAGGCAAACCACTCAACATCATGGTAATCCAAGTCTATGCCCCAAGCAGTGATGCTGAAGAAGCTGAAGCTGAACAGTTCTATGAAGACCTACATGATCTTCTAGAACTAAACCCCCCAGAAGATGTCTTTTTTATTATAGGGGACTGGAATGCAAATGTAGAAATCAAGAAATACCTGGAGTAACAGGCAAATCTGGCCTTGGAGTACAGAATGAAGCAGAGCAAAGGCCAAGAAGTTTGCCAAGAGAACACACTAGTCATAGCAAACACCCTCTTCCAACAACACAAGAGAAGACTCTACACATGGACATCACCAGAGGGTCAATGCCAAAATCAGATTGATGATATTCTTTGCAGCCAAAGATGTAGAAGCTCTATACCATCAGCAAAAGCAAGACTGGGAGCTGACTGTGGCTCAGATCATGAAGTCCTTATTGCCAAATTCAGACTTAAATTGAAGAAAGTAGGGAAAACCACTAGATCATTCAAGTATAACCTAAATCAAATTCCTTATGATTATACAGTGGAAGTGACAAATAGATTCAAGGGATTAGGTCTGATAGACAGAGTGCCTGATGAACTATGGATGGAGGTTTGAGACATTGTATAAGAGGCAGGGATCAAGACCATCCCCAAGAAAAAGAAATGCAAAAAGGCAAAATGGTTGTCTGAAGAGGCCTTACAAATAGCTGTGAAAAGAAAAGTGAAAAGCAGAGGAGAAAAGGAAAGATATACCTCTTTGAATGCAGAGTTCCAAAGAATAGCAAGGAAAGATAAGACAGCCTTCCTCAGTGATCAATGCAAAGAAATAGAGGAAAACAATAGAATGGGAAAGACGAAATCTCTTCACAAAATTTAGAGATACCAAGGGAACATTTAATGCAAAGATGGGTTCAATAAAGGACTGAAATGATATGGACCTAACAGAAGCAGAAGATATTAAGAAGAGGTGGCAGGAATACGCAGAACAACTATACAGAAAAGATCTTCATGACCCAGATAATCACGATGGTGTGATCACTCATCTAGAGCCAGACAACCTGGAATGTGAAGTCAAGTGGGACTTAGGAAGCATCACTATGAACAAAGCTAGTGGAGGTGATGGAAATCCAGTTGAGCTATTTCAACTCCTAAAAGATGATGCTGTGAAAGTGCTGCACTCAATATGCCAGCAAATTTGGAAAACTCAGCAGTGACCACAGGGCTGGAAAAGGTCAGTTTTCATCCCAATACCAAAGAAAGGCAGTTCCAAAGAATGTTCAAAGTACCACACAATTGTACTTATCTCACATGATAGTAAAGTAATGCTTAAAATTCTCCAAGCCAGGCTTCAACAGTACGTAAACCATGAACTTCCAGATGTTCAAGCTGGATTTAGAAAAGGCAGAGGAACCAGAGATTAAATGGCCAACATCCGCTGGATCATTGAAAAAGCAGGACAGTTCCAGAAAAACATCTGCTTCTGCTTTATTGACTATGCCAAAGCCTTTGACAGTGTGGATCACCACAAACAGTGTAAAATTCTTAAAGAGATGGGAATACCAAACTACCTGACCTGCCTCCTGAGAAATCAGTAGCAGCTCAGGAAGCAACAGTTAGAATGGGACATGGAGCAGTGGACTACCTCCAAATCCGAAAGGAGTATGTCAATGGTGTATATTGTCACCCTGCTTATTTAACTTATATGCAGAGTACATCATGATAAATGATGGACTAGATGAAACACAAGCTGGAATGAAGATTGCCGGGAGAAATATCAATAACCTCAGATAGGCAGAGGACACCACCGTTATGGTAGAAAGCAAAGAGGAAGTAAAGAGCCTCTTGATGAAAGTAAAAGAGGAAAGTAAAAAAGCTGGCTGAAAACAGCATTCAGAAAACTAAGATCATGGCATCTGGTCCCATCACTTCATGGCAAGTAGATGGGGAAGCAATGGAAACTGTGACAGATTTTATTTGTTTTTGGATTCCAAATCACTGCAGATGGTGATTGTAGCCATGAAATTAAAAGATGGTTACTCCTTGGAAGGAAAGTTATGACCAACCTAGACAGCATATTAAAAAGCAGAGACATTACTTTGCCAACAAAGGTCCCTCTAGTCAAGGCTATGGTTTTCCAGGAGTCATGTATGGATGTGAGAGTTGGAGTATAAAGAAAGCTGAGAGCCGAAGAATTAATGCTTTTGAACTGTGGTGTTGGAGAAGATACTTGAGAGTCTTTGGACTGCAAGGAGATTGATGCAGTCCATCCTAAAGGAGATCAGTCCTGGGTGTTCATTGGAAGGACAGATGCTGAAGGTGAAACTTCATTATTTGGTCCCTGATATGAAGAACTGACCCACTGAAAAAACCCTGATGCTGGGAAAGATTGAAGGTAGGGGGAGAAGGGGATGACAGAGGATGAGATTGTTGGATGGCATCACTGACTCAATGGTTATGAGTTTGAGTAAACTCTGGGAGTTTGTGATGTACAAAGAAGCCTGGCATTCTGAAATCCATGGGGTCACAAAAAGTGGAACACAACTGAGTGACTGAACTGATCTGAGGAAATAATAATTGATGGAAGTGTCAAATTCTTCATGAATGCATTCACAATAATCTTTGCAAAGTATTTATTGTAGAAACATTGCTTTGAAAAAATGTGGTTATTTAATAGTTTTTGCAAATAGATATTTCCTTTCAAAGAAATGAAAACTGAAAAAAATATGCAGAACTGTCCATGATCCAGATGTCTCTGTCTTATGTAGATCACCTGTTTGAATCAGCATCCATTTCACTTTAGTGTGCATCAACATCACTGTAAGTCCTTGCATTAAAATGTTTAGAATGTACTTAGATATGATGCCAGTAGTCTGAAAATAGGTGCCATACATTCTCATCACTTGTAGCAGGTAAACTTTATAAAATCACTCTGAACTCTGAATTAATCAATACTGAATTAATTAATTAAGCTCCTGGACTTCCCTAGTTGCTCAGTGGTAAAGAATCCGCCTGCCAGTGCAGGAGACTCCGGTTTGATCCCTGGGGCAAGAAGATCCCCTGGAGGAGGGCATGGCAACCCACTCCAGTATCCCTGCCTGGAGAATCCCATGGACAGAGGAGCCTGGCAGGCTTCAGTCCATGGGGTTGCAAAGAGTCACATACAACTGAGTGCCTAGCACACATGCACACAGGAATTATTGCTCCTAGAAGAAATACAGGGTTTCGCTCCTGCAGCCTCTGCTCACACGATGTTAATCAGCTGATCAATGCATAACCTGCTTTGTGTGTATAGACACTTTATATATATATATATACATAATTGACTCCCTAACACTGAACTCACAGCCAGCAGCACTACAATTTGTGCCTTATGAAACTTATCCCGCACGTGGTCTCTCCATATGCAGATCACAGCCTTCCTGAGTTTAGGAACACTAGAGAGTACTTCAGCACTATACCTGGGGGCCAAACGGTGATTTTTTAAATAGAAAAATCATCATTGAAGTCCTCAAAAATGTGAGAAACATGACGTTATGTGGACAACGAAAGGATACTTATTTACAATAGAAGAGTTAAAATGCCTGGGCAGATCCTTGCCTTGTTTGACCTCAGCCGGGCATGTATGTGTCAGGTGACTCATTTTGTTTTCTGCTTTGTGTTTGTCCAAAAATGATCTGAAAACACCTTGAATATTAATTTGGGGGTTACAAATAAATTTTAGCAAGTAGGTGAATTCCCAATACAGAATTTGACAATAATGAGGATTGATTGTAATAGGATAAATCTCAATAGTTTTCATCCTCATTATATATTCAAGTCATTCACAGAATGCTGTCTTTATAGTCGTAATCTGAATTTTACCAAAAAAATTTATTTCTAATGCAGAAAGTAGAGATAACAAAGATCCTTACATTACCATATTGCATTTTGTTATGGTCCTCTTGACAGACCGGAACCTGGGGACAGGAGTCAACAAAAAGAAGGCAAAGAAAAGAAGAACGCGGGGGACTCAAGTCTCTTGTGGAACAAGGGTGCTTTATTCATGGCAGCATGTGCTTATATTGTTATACAAGGAAACTTTAGGCAGAAAAATGAAGTTGAGCAAAAACACTGAAACCCAATGCATAACAACAGTAACTAGAGGACTAACAATCGTCACAGGGCCAGAAGACAATCCCTGTATTGGAAATAGGAACATGACTAAGTAGTTTCACAGAAAAGCGAAAGGTTACTAAAAGGAATCCACGTATGCTTTCTGTCTCATGACCTCAGTCCTGAGAACTGCCTGCAGCTCTGCTCATTCCTGTTTTCCAGGAACTGATAAGGAACAGAAGGTCCTTGAGAAACAGAAAACAACATATAGGATTCCTTAAAATTAAACGTTCCCTGACAGCATTTAGTGATGATACATGATTGAACTTTAGGCAAGTTGTCTACTAAGCAGTTAGAGAAAATTACTTTCTTGCAAAAATTCTTTAAATTCATCCATGCTTTCAGATTACTACTCAAAAGTTTTAGTTTTTATTAGGGTAAATTATACATTCAAGTCAATGAAAATCTCAGTGCAACATGATATACTTGTTAAAGTGAAAATTCCCCATCTCAGTGCAACATGATATACTTGTTAAAGTGAAAATTCCCCGATCTATGTAGCTTTTACTAAAAAAAAAGAAAAATAGTGAATTAACGCACATGAAGCTCAGATGGTAAAGAATCTGCCACAATGTGGGATACTCAGGTTTGATTCCCGAGGTAGAAAGATCCCCTGGACAAGGGCATGGCAATCCACGCCAGCACTCTTGCCCGGAGAACTCCATGGACAGAAGAGCCTGGTGGGCTATAGTCCATGGGGGTCGCAAACACTCAGACACGACTAAGTGACTAAAACTTTCAATTTCAATGCACATAAAGAACAGAAAATATAGGGGGCTTTAAGACAGAGGTTTTTCACAGTCAAGTTGTTACTCCAAATCTGATTAATTTGGTAATAACTAAAAATGTTCCCATTTGTTTAGTTAGTTCAGTCACTCAGTCGTGTCTGACTCTTTGCGACCCCATGAATCGCAGCATGCCAGGCCTCCCTGTCCATCACCAACTCTCGGAGTTCACTCAGACTCACATCCATCGAGTCCGTGATGCCATCCAGCCACCTCATCCTCTGTCATCCCCTTCTTCTCCTGCCGCCAACCCCTCCTAGCATCAGAGTCTTTTCCAATGAGTCAACTCTTCGTATGAGGTGGCCAGAGTACTGGAGTTTCAGCTTTAGCATCATTCCTTCCAAAGAAATCCCAGGGCTTATCTCCTTCAGAATGGACTGGTTGGATCTCCTTGCAGTCCAAGGGACTCTCAAGAGTCTTCTCCAACACCACAGTTCAAAAGCATCAATTCTTTGGTGCTCAGCTTTCTTTACAGTCCAACTCTCACATCCATACATGACTCCTGGAAAAACCATAGCCTTGACTAGACAGACCTTTGTTGGCAAACTAATGTTTCTGCTTTTCAACACACTATCTATGTTGGTCATAACTTTTCTTCCAACGAGTAAGTGTCTTTTAATTTCATGGCTAAAATCACCATCTGCAGTGATTTTGGAGCCCCCCAAAAATAAAGTGTGACACTGTTTCTCCATCTATTTCCCATGAAGTGATGGGACCAGATGCCATGATGTTCGTTTTCTGAATGTTGAACTTTAAGCCAACTTTTTCACTCTCCACTTTCACTTTCATCAAGAGGCTTTTTAGTTCCTCTTCACTTTCTGCCATAAGGGTGGTATCATCTGATATCTGAGGTTATTGATGTTTCTCCAGGCAATCTTGTTTCCAGCTTGTACTTCTTCCAGCCCAGCGTTTCTCATGATGTACTCTTCATATAAGTTTAGTAGCTGATAATTAAGCTGCTGCTGGTATAAAATCTCTTCCTAGTGCACAAGTGGCAGGAAGTTAAAAGACTATTTGTGAATAGACCTCCATTGATGCTCACTGCCAGCCTTTAAGTAGCCAAGAGTTGAACAAGAAAAAGATTGATGTTATTTTTTTCAGAGCAAGATGAAAACCTATTGGTGAGCAGGATCTGAATTATTTTCAATCTTACAAATATTATTCATTATACTAAAAATTTGAGAATGACTTAGAAATATAAATTGTTGACTGTGGAGTCAGGCACTGCGCATTGCAAACCTCATTTACTTTTACTAAGCCAAGTATTGTTTATAAACGATCCTCTGCTTTGTGGTTGGGGTGAGGAGTAGAGTTTCTATTTAATAATAAATACTTAACAGATTTAGTTAATATGGTTTAAATTGATGATTGCACTGTATACTCATAATTTGAGTTTCAAAGTTTTAAATGCAAAATTAATATAATAAAAATTATAATACAAACTTGCATTTTAAAACAAAAATATATAGCAATTGCTTCTATATCTTACAGTAATTTTCAGGTACAAGAATCAATTTTTATGGATCTTGATTTTACCAGTTAATTAGTTAAAAAATTTCAGTTTTCCAGAGTAATGAATCATTTAAATATGATTTAGACATGCTATATATAGTAAACATATATAAAGGCTCATCTAAGCTATACTATAAGAAAGAATTTTCATTTATAAATGCTTTAACAGAAAAACACAAGTAACATGTAACAAAAAATAAAATATCAAAGATCTATGACCTTGGGGAAGATAAAAAATTACATAACTCTTTCTTTTCTAGTGGGATAGGATTGGCAATGAAAGTGACATTGAAAGTTGCTCAGTTGTGTCTGACTTTTTGCAAACCCATGGACTATACAGTCTACGGAATTCTCCAGGCCAGAATAATGGCATAGGTAGCCTTCCCCTTCCTCAGGGGATCTTCCCAACCCAGGGTTCAAACCCAGATCTCCTGCACTGAAGGTGGATTCTTTACCAGCTGAGCTACCAGGGAAACAGGATTGGCAATAGCAGTCTGTGTTTGAAGGTCAACTTTCCATTAAGTTTAATTCTGGTGAGATCAGTCATCACAAGTAACCCGACTTAGAGTGTCATCCTTGTCACCTGCTACAGATCAGAGCATGTGTCTGTTTTTTCCTAGACTGATATCACTATGTCTGGTTGTGAAAGTTACATCTAAAGACCACAAGAACTGCTTTCAACATCCCAGTGACACTAAGGTCATGACCAACAAAGTTCCTATTAGTTCTCATTTGGACAATTGCACTAAAACTTCATATCTTCCTCAGTAAAACTCCAGGATTTGGTGAATCAGTATTTTGCATTTAGCCATTTCATGCCTCACTGAACTAACTAGGGAAATTGAAGATAAAACCTTCTGCATAATTTCTAACTTATCTGCATAGTTTGATCAAATTGAACACTTAAGAAAAAAAGACTTAGAAAAGAAGAAAGATGGAGGGACACAAACCAAAATGAAGTGTTAGAGACTTCTAGTTTGGTTCTTTGTTCTGACATGAAAAGAAGAGAAAGTAGGGAAAACTGAAAGTCAGGTGTTCTGTGGACCCATCAGAGATCTGATCTTTGGACAAATGCTCACCCTAAACTCTGGAGAGTCAGACGCAGGAAGAGACAGATAGCTCCTGAGGTTGACTTACCTGGAGCAGAAACCTTTGGAATTTAAATGATGGTAGGAAAAGTTTAGTGGCTATTTTGAAGAATTGCTGGGCCTGAATGTGGGCTAACATCAGAGTGAAAAAAATCCCAGTTGCTGCAGTCAGTAGGTGGGTCTTGCGCTTCATCAGTCTTTCACTGCAGGAACCCACCAAGTTCTCTCAGTGAGCCTTTGAGAAACATCTCCTCCCGGCCCTGGTTGGAGGAGGGGTATAATAACCATTCTGAAAACTCACTTGGGCTTGTCTCCCTACAAAACCTGGACCCCAGGGGGAATGAATTTGCCAGAGTGCAAATTCTGAAAACTTATCACAGCTCAGAGTAGCAAAGTCACCCAGATTCAACTTTCCTATCTCACCTAGGGGAAAAAATAACAGACAAACATAACAACAAAAAATTATTCAAAACAAAATAAAAAATCAGACTCAACATGGAAGAGGGTTTTAAGGAAATATATTGAGAATACTGTAGCAGGGAAGAATATAAGTAAAGAAGGAAACAAGTTATATGCCTGGAGGAGGGATAGACATACTTGTGAAGACTACACTCTCAAGACACTGGCTCACTAAAAGACTGAGTCTTAGTTGGAATGTTATTGAATGTGCCCTCTTCCCCATGAGTCATCATCACACCCAAAGACCTCTAGTATATGAAGAGTAGATTATAGCTGAAAGAGTTGCAAGATGCAGACTGTCTTTGAGCAATAAGAAGCCTCAAATCCCAAGTCAGAAAGCAAAAACAACAGTAGAAGAATTTGAAGTCTTTGGTACCTATAGCTGTAACAAACCTTACACACAACTCAGCTCCAAACCATATTGACATAAATCTTTATACTGAAGTCCTATTTGTTTGAGTATCTATTACCTGATACAACATGTCCATCTTTCAACAAAATTTCCAAGGTAAGCTAAAAGGCAATAAACACAAATTGTGAGGACCAAAACAAGCCTCAGAACTACATCCAGAAAGGACACAGGTGTTGGGACTATCAGACAAGGAATTTAGCATAGCTATGATCAATATATAAATAACCCTAATGGAAAAATTCAATAACATGTGAGACCAGATGGATAATGTCAGCAGAGAGAAGGAAACTCTCTAAGAAAGAACTGAAAGGAAATGCAAGAAAAAAAGAATAGCACAAAAGCCTTTGACAGGTTTATTAGATTTCTCACAGCTGAGGAAATAATGAGTGTACTTGAAGGAAGCTCAGTAGAAACGTCCTAAACTGAAACACAAAGAGGAAACAAAAATAAAAGCAAGATGAACAGATATATCCAGAATGTGTGGGACAGCAATAAAAGGTATACAAAATTGAAATACCAGAAGGAGAAAAAAGAGAGAGAACAAGGCAAAATAAATATTTGAATAATTACAGACTGAGAACTTTACACAATTAGTTAGGGATACCAAACTACAGATCCAGGAAGCTCAGGGAACATCAAATAAGATAAGCAGGAGGGAAAGAATGTTGTGATATCAAAACCCTGTTCTATCACTTTTCTCAAAATATGGTAAATACTTTTTTTTTCTTTCGGTACAAATATTTTTTAAAATGAATATAATGTTAATGGTCCATCTTGGAATTTGGTCTGCTAACTATTAGTTGTTATATCTCTGTGTGTTGTTGCTGTTTTGTCACTAAGTTGTGCCAGACTCTTTGCTACTCCATGGGCTGCAGCATGGCATGGCTTTCCCGTCCTAATCTGTCCCCTGGTGTGCGTGGGGAGTCACCTCAGTCGTGTCGACTCTCTGCGACTCCGTGGCCTGTAGCCAGCCAGGCTCCTCTGTCCATGGGATTCTCTAGGCAAGAATCCTGGAGTGGGGTGCCATGTCTTCCTACAGGAGATCTTCCCAACCCAGGGATCAAACTTGTATCCCTGATGTCTCCTGCATTGGCGAGCATATTCCTTACCACTAGCGCCCCCTGGGAAATCCGCTGTCTCCTGGAGTTTACTCAAATTCACGTTCCTTCATTGGTGGTGCTCTCTAATCATCTCATCCTCCGCTGCCCTTCTGCCTTGCCATGTTTTGTTGTGCTCTGCAGAGAGCATGCTATTTACAAATCGAGGTGTGTGGCAACCCTGTATGGAGCAGGGCGATAGGTGCTGTTTTTCTAAGAGCATTCGCTTACCTGGTTTCTCCGTGTCACATTCTGGTAATTCTCAATGTTTCAAACCCTCCACCAAAAAACATTTCAGCTCCCTGAAGGCTCAGATTATGGTTTGTACGTTCTAGCAATGAAATAGTTTTAATCAAGGTATGTACATTTTTTTAGACACTGCCATTACACACTTAATAGACTATACTGTAAACATAACTTTAATATGCACTGAGAAACCAAAAGTTTTGTGTGACTTGCTTTATAGCAATGCTCACTTTATTGTGTGATCTGAAACCAAATCTACATTATCTCCAAAGTATTTCTGTATGGGCTCTGAAGGTACCATCTGCACAAACAGGATATATATCACAGTAGTCTCTCTGTTCATTTAAGTAGTACCAATTCTCCAAGCCAGGCTTCAGCAATATGTGAACCATGAACTTCCAGATATTCAAGCTGGTTTTAGAAAAGGCAGAGGAACCAGAGATTGCCATCATCTTCTGGATCATCAAAAAAGCAAGAGAGCGCCAGAAAAACATCTATTTCTGTTTTATTGACCATGCCAAAGCCTTTGACTGTGTGGATCACAATAAACTGTGGAAAATTCTGAAAGAGATGGGAATACCAGACCACCTAACCTGCCTCTTGAGAAACCTGTATGCAGGTCAGGAAGCAACAGTTAGAACTGGACATAGAACGACAGACTGGTTCAAATAGGTAAAGGAGTACGTCAAGGCTGTATATTGTCACGGTGCTGATTTAACTTATATGCAGAGTACATCATGTGAAAAGCTGGGCTAATGCCAAAGCCTTTGACTGTGTGGATCACAATAAACTGTGGAAAATTCTGAAAGAGATGGGAATACCAGACCACCTAACCTGCCTCTTGAGAAACCTGTATGCAGGTCAGGAAGCAACAGTTAGAACTGGACATAGAACGACAGACTGGTTCAAACAGGTAAAGGAGTACGTCAAGGCTGTATATTGTCACGGTGCTGATTTAACTTATATGCAGAGTACATCATGTGAAAAGCTGGGCTAGAAGAAGCACAGCCTGGAATCAAGATTTCTGGGAGAGATATCAATAACCTCAGATATGCAGATGACACCACCCTTATGACAGAAAGTGAAGAAGAACTAGAGTCTCTTGAAAGTGAAAGAGGAGATTGAAAAAGTTGGCTTAAAGCTCAACATTCAAGAAACTAAGATCATGGCATCCAGTCCCATCACTTCATGGCAAATAGATGGGAAACAGTGGAAACAGTGGCTGACTATTTTTCTGAGCTCCAAAATCACTGCAGATGGTGATTGCAGCCATGAAATTAAAAGATGCTTACTCCTTGGAAGGAAAGTTATGACAAACCTAGACAGCAATTAAAAAGCACAGACATTACTTTGTCAACAAAGGTCCGTCTAGTCAAGGCTATGGTTTTTCCAGTGGTCATGTATGGATGTGAGAGTTAGACTATAAAGAAAGCTGAGCACCAAAGAATTGATGCTTTTGAACTGTGGTGTTGGAGAAGACTCTTGAGAGTCCCTTGGACTACAAGGAGATCCAACCAATCCATCTTAAAGGAGATAGTCCTGGGTGTTTATGGAAGGACTGATGTTGAAACTGAAACCCCAATACTTTGGCCACCTGATATGAAGAGCTGACTCATCTGAAAAGACCCTGATGCTAGAAAGATTTAGGGTAGGAGGAGAAGGGGATGACAGAGGATGAGATGATTAGATGGCATCACTGACTCGATGGACATGGGTTTGATGGACTCCAGGAGTTGGTGATGGTCAAGGAGGCCTGGCATGCTGCAGTCCATTGGGTCACCAAGAGTCGGACATGACTGAGTGACTGAACTGAAACTGAAAACTGTTGCAGATTGATTTCTTTCCCCCAAGATTTATTCAAAGACTGCTTAACTTTTATTGGTTTTTACCTCCAAAATCCAACTTATTTTTAAAATCCACTCAGGGAAGTTGGGTTACCATATCACCATAGTCTCAGCTGCACTGTCTCCTCTATGGACAAGAAACTTAACAATAAAAAGGGATTAAAGTACTCTGTGACCAAATCTTATTTAGCAATACAAATGATCTCTGATACTATGAATTAAAATACCTTAAAATACTATACTATAAATATACTACACTATATACTATAAACATACTATACTATAAATTAAAATAGTATAAAATACTATACTATAAAATACTATTAAAATACTATATCTGTAACTAATACTTTATAAGTATGTCCTCATATTATTTTTCAAGGTGAGATTATCATAAACCATATATTAGTACATCTAGTACACAAACATATTTATTCTCCATATATTATTTGCCAACTGCCTTCCTTTCATTCCCACCCAAATGGGATAATTACAGGAAAACTTAAGAAAATTATTAGAACATGCCTGGTATATGTGGATTTCACATTTTCATACTGTTACATGGCAAAAAGCCATGCTTCTTATTAAAAAGAATTTATAACTATCTTTTTTTTACTAATGTGTGAATTCTCAAGAAGAGGTTCTATACATATATATTCCCCCAAGAGCTTGAATATATTCCCCCAAGAATATTTTTTTAACTGAGTAATTTTGGGGAATTTTATTTCTAAATGAATGATGATGCCTTCAAAGTAGTTATTTTGAGTTGTATAATTTTAATTTATTCAGGCAATATAAGAAAACCTCATTCTAAAGTTTTGATAGCTTTGTGTAGTAATTTGCAAGAAACTTTTCTATTCTTTACCTCTAGTTCTACTTTCCAGCAGAAAAAATGATACTGTAGTAGGTGTCTTTTAATCAGCCCATGGAATCATCAGTCT
Organism: Kobus ellipsiprymnus; assembly: GCA_006410655.1. Lineage (NCBI taxonomy): Eukaryota > Metazoa > Chordata > Mammalia > Artiodactyla > Bovidae > Kobus > Kobus ellipsiprymnus. Next base: position 85,250 of record SJYR01004332.1, read on the forward strand.
CAGTGTTGGTAGAGACTATAGAAGCAACTTTACCCAGCATTCTCATTCTTCCATTTAATTGATAAAAAACTGAGGTTCAAAGTCAGGAAGCAGCTTCTCCAAGTTCAAGAAAATTCTGATATTAGCTAATTAAAACATAATTACTTTGAAATAGAATTTATTTCTGAATTGTTAGCAAATCAAGGAAAAAATTTAAAAGAATTTGATGGCCATAAAAACCAGAATTTTATGTGCTTTTTATATTTTATAGGTATATTCTCAGAGTAATACCTTATAGCTCTAAGGAACTATTCTGAGATCTATTTAGAACAACTCATTTATTTTACAAGTTAAGATTAAACACACACACACACACACACACACACACACACACACACACACACATATAGAAGTGATTTAAAACCAAAATTGAGTGATGTCATATTAGGAAATATGTAGGGTTTTGTTTTTCTCACAGGTAAATGTTGTTTCTTTTCAACTAAACATGGAGAATGTTTTTAAATATAATTTTCATCTTATTCCTCACTAATAATTTTAATACTCTTCTCAACACTGAAAAAACTTTAAGAAAATACTAATTTTAAAATTCTTCTGACCCCAATATAAAATAAAAATTAAATTAAAAAAAATACAGTTCTTCTGGAGTTAATCCTGAATGAACAATCAGAATGGCACAGGGAGCTCTTAGAAGTTAAAATCAGAATTTCAGAATTTAGAGTTAGGATTTGCATTGTCTATGCAGATATATTCTAAAGGCACATATTACAAACAAATGCTTTATTAGAAGTCAGGCATCAGCTGGATTATCCTACTCCAAAGCGCCCTTGACCTTGAGAGTGTCTCTGCTTTTAGAATTGAGATAAATTAACAGAACTCGGCAGTTTGTTCCAAAGGAATCTCTCTGTTTGAATTTCCTATCTGACATGTAATCTTACAACTGTCACAATAAAACAGCTACAAATATAGTGAACAAAACATTACCAGCAATATCCTACCTTTCTTTCAGTATGTATTTAAATACCCGATGTGAATAATTAAAAGAGAAACTGCTCTAAGATAAAGAACTATTTCAACAAACATGTCTGTAATTATTTCTTCTAGTAGTATAGAAAAAAAAACAAAAAACCCTCTTAGGTCTTTTCTCCCTTTCTTTCTCTTTTAAAAATAATTAGGTATATTGGATTTGTATAACTTTTTTTTTCTAAAATTCTTCATTTGTACAATGCCTCGTAATTTCTACCCATTTTTACATATTATAAATGAGCTCCACAAAGGAACATTTGAAGAGGAGCACTTCCGTTGTGGCTTTTAGCAGGCAGTGTGAATGAAAATTATGAGTAATGTCACTAGATGGTAATCATTTTCTTTTTAAAAATTTGCTCTACCAGAGTGGAGGGTTTGGAGATTATTGTTAGTTTGTCAGTAGAGAATATTCTCTCTTCCTGGAAAACACCCTTTTCTGCAATTTAAGATATAATTTTTTTTCTTTTATGAAAAGGAATTCAATAAGGAGAACAATTCACTGGTCTTTATAATAGAATTACAGAATAGCAGCTATGGCTGGAGAGACAAGCTGACTATTACTCTAGTGATTGCTGAAGCTATTTTAGGAATAGCCTCTGTTAACTCCTGTTAAATCTTCAGTGCTGAATGGCAGTACAAGTCTTCTGTCTGACATAGCACTGACTTAAAGGGACCACCGACTGCAAGAACATTGTAAGTTGACCTTTCTGGTTGGTGTGCATCAACTGGGATGCTTCTGGCTCTAAATAACAAAATGCCAACACAAACTGACTTAAACAGTAAGGAAATATCAGAAGTTCAAAAGTTGTGTGGATTCACATTTGGTAGATTCAGCAGCTCAGTTATATCTTTAAGGACTCAGATTTCCTCCATCTCTCCAGTCTACATTGTAGAATGCAAATTTCTTCCTGAGCTCTTTCCCTTGGGATAAAGTGGCCATGTTTTGTCCTAGTCTTAGCCTAAGAAAAACCAGCTTTACCAGTGCTTATAGCTCTTACTGAGGTTGCAAGACACCCTCAGCAGTAACCAGCAGGAAACTTTGGGGGGATAAAAAGAGAAAGGTTTATTACCTATGGGTCCTGGAAATTACATTGCACACCTGAGGCCACACAGAGAGGTTAAAAGGAAAAGGGGCGGCGGCGGGGGGGGGGGGGTGCATGCCTGGGGTTCTGCTTTTATTGGGGTCGAGGGTGGAGGCATAGGATGTCTCAGGCTCACTCTGTATTGGTGAATAAAACCTAATAAGCAGGAATTTAGAGCATGAGAAGAGAAAAAGNGGGGGGGGGGTTGCATGCCTGAGGTTCTGCTTTTATTGGGGTCGAGGGTGGAGGCATAGGATGTCTCAGGCTCACTCTGTATTGGTGAATAAAACCTAATAAGCAGGAATTTAGAGCATGAGAAGAGAAAAAGCAAGAGCTCAGATGGCCAGTTACCGACCAAAATTAACCAAGAGATGTAAAACAAAGGGTCCTGGGGTGAGAGGGAAGGCAACCTGGCTCTTTCTTTAGTCCTACAGCTGCAGTGTGGTCGTCGGAGAGAGACAGTCATTTTTGAAGAGGATGCCTCTGCAACCAAAGATTATTTCAGGCACTTGCGTTGCAAAAAGGAAAAATCAGCTGTCAGGGCGTAAACTACAGACTGCTGTAAGTCAATGGACTTCTTGTGTCCACATTTCCCCTCTCACATCTATAGAATACATTCACCTGCCAGGAGCTGGCATGAGGAGTCCCACTCATGGCAAAGGTCATGAGGTTAAGGGGCCCGACAGGCAAAGGTGAGTCAGGCCTTTAGGGAGCCTTGCTGGATCTGCTCGTGCATCTGCCCCCAAAACCAGAGTTTGCCTGCCTTGCTGCATTATGCCTTTCACCTATACTTCTGACATTATGGGGAGCTATCCCCCACCACCTCTGTCTATAAAGGAGTTAACTTAGGACTCCAGTTAATAAATCTCCTGGGCGTGACAAGTGTGTTTCAGTCCAAAAACTCTTCTGATGGCTCTCTAGCCTGCCTGACAGGATTATCCAGCCACATGTGATTGTTTACAGCCTCCCAGAGGCATGAGATGCTTTAAACTTTCTAAAAAACAGATTCTTTTGAGAAGTTAGAAAATTATTAGTATAGTATTAGCATGTTAGTTAGAAATCATGTTGGTGAGGGGTTTCATTGCTGAGTTAATGATTGCTGCCAGGCCTCCATATCCTTAGGCACCTGGGAGTATGTTAATCAATGTAATTGGAATGCAGAAAAAGATATATGGTAGTTTTGATGTTAGCAATACTAGACTTTTTGAGTTACTGAATTTTCTCTTTTGTTATAGATCACTGTACTCCTTTTTCTTTGTTATAAATCATTGTGTCCTTGCTATGTAAAAATGTAACTTTATCACTATCTTAAGACTAAATAGATCTTAAGGGGAAACAAGTTTTCTGATCGATTAACCTTTATAAATAGAAAGAAAGGTGGGGCCATAAATGTTAATCGGTCTCCAGACCAGAAGATATTGTCAAACAAATGTAAGACCCTTGTAAGAACAAAGATATAGTGAGAACACTGTCCTTAGATAAGGGTTGGAGCAGCTGACCCTGTGTGACTCTGTTTCTTACATTTATCTCTATGTATAACTAAAAGTATAAAAGTGGACCTGGAAAATAAAGGAATGGACCAGTTCCTGGAAAGACTGGTTTCCCCCATGTGGTCTTTTCTTGTTCTCTTGTTTTCTGGCTGAATTCCCATCTGGAGTGTGGAGGCTCGCCATGTCTACTAATTTTGCCCTGGCTTCTAAGACCCACGCCAGAGGGAGCCCAAGGTGGGGCATCCTCCGCTATTCAAGCAGGTGCCTGTGGCCTATGTAGGTGGTGCAAACTCCTTGTCTCAGAGTTTTATTGGTTCTCCACGTAAACCAAGTTATTCAGCCTCTTTTCTCCACTAATTTTCCTACTACACTATTCTTTCTTAATCTCTCTTTATATCTCTAATTAAATCTAATTAAATCTAAGTCCTTTCCTAGGATGCCAACTCCATCCCCACTTTGAATTCCCTGGATCCACTGGGGCTGGACCCTGGCATTTACCCATATATATATATATTTTTTTTTTTTTAATAGGAATGTTCTTTTTTTAAGTAAAGATGAAAGATGTTTAAAATTATCTGTTTATTTATCTTTGGCTGTGCTGGGCCTTTGTTGCCACCAGGGCTTCCCTTTGTTGTAGAGAGTAAGGGTTTCCCTCTTGTCGTGGTGAACGGACTTCTCATTGCTGCGGCTTTCCTTGTGGGGTAGCAGGGGCTCTGGGCACACGGGCTTCAGTCACTGCAGCACTGGGCTCACTAGCTGCTGTTCTAGGACCCTAGAGCACAGGCTCCGTAGTTACGGTGGACCACCTTAGTTGCCCCTCAGCATGTGGGATCTTCCCAGATCAGGGATCAAACTCCTGTCTTCTACATTGACAGGCAGATTCTTTATCTCTTTGCTACCAGAGAAACCTTTCCCCTAATATTCTAATTAACACAAGTCACTGGCCTCTTGCTGAGGAAAAATGCTGCCATGATTGCTCTGGGTTCCTCAACCAGTTACTGGTAATGGAAGTGGGAATTATGACTGGTTTTACTAATTAGAACCATTACTGGATCTGGAATCACCTCCCCAAACTATGTGATTTTATCAGTGAAGAAAGGTTAGAATGAATATTAGAGACTCAAATACAGTTGGATCATTTATCCTGTTTAACAGTCTCCTCTTATAGATGAACATGAACAAAAGAATTTAAGAAAAGCTATTAAAAGGAGAAGCATATGAATACTTTTGAAAGCCAGAGGGCTCTAAACTTCTTTTATTTTTAATAAAGGATATCATTTTGCACATAAACCCCCCATTTCCCTAATGGGAGACAAAAAATAATGATTAAATATGTCATTAAATTCCAGTTTAGAATTTTTTCCTCAGTCTAAATGAGTGCCTTTTGGGTAGTTTATTCAATAAATTCAAAGTTTAACTCCTTATCACATCTGCCTCTCCAGCCTCCTGGGGTCCTGCCTATTTTCCTCCTCTTCTGAATATCATTTGCATTCAGGGGAAAAGAAACATTTCCTCAAGTGGTGGGCAGGAGGCCGTGTTCGCACAAAGCCATTTCTGCAACTTAGTCATGACTGTTACTGCTGGGCTCTGGGTTAGAATCTGTTCTCACTGCCTCAGAGCTGGAGACTTTGGTCCGCTGTCTAAGAAGACTTGCTCCCAAAAGCTGGGCCGTTGCTCTTTGTTGACCAGGAACCACTCAAGTGCTGGATGATGCGGATTCTATGCTCTCTGGCTGTAACTTTTATTCGGTCCCTGGTTCTGGTGGTTTCTCTCATATCTTCAAATGTTGCATCCCATGGCTCCTTGCTGTTGGGACACTCCTGGTATTTGAACCAGGACTTGCTTGGCCTTGTGAATATTTGGGTAGCCACCAAAGGTCATTTAGGGAGTTCAGAAGACTCATGGCCTTAGCATGGGGCTGGATGAGCAAGAGCCAATTTTCTTGGATGAGCTCTTTTAGGACATTAACTCTGGTATGGACCTGGGGGGATTAGCCTAATCCCTGAGAGGGGACTCATAGAAGCCTGGAGAAAGCAATAGCCCATACTGAGTAACATGAAGTGTCTGAGTTACTGTGGAAGATGGGGAGGACGGGATTAAAGGGCTCAGAGAGACAGGACTGTTGCTTTGCACATATTATGTGAAGCCACAAGATACACAAGAGTTATTTAAGAGACGATCCAGAAGAGAGATTCCTGAAGCACATCAGGAATATGTTGCCTGAGAAAGCCATCAGCATCACTAGGAAATCCTGGCATGGCTCTTCTCCACAGGCTAGACCAGCACTATTGATAGGAAGGGTGATTACAGGGCTTGCTAAAGGGATGATGAGGCCCTGTAGAGACAGAGGCCACACGTGGCACTTCACCAGATGCCAGGCGTTACAGCTGTTGTAACAAGTTTGGCAACATTTATTTTTTCAAGCCACTGAAATCTTTATGCATGTTTGTTTTAGCACTAGGATTCCCCTAACACAGAAATTTGAGCCTTAAAGGGGCTGCCATAATAGAAAGCTAATACATATTTTGTGTTAACTGAGACATTGGATTCCAGATGGTAAGGAAATGTAAGAACTCTCATTTAGTTAGTAATTCATTTTGGGAAATCAGATTTTTTGTGCAAGAGAGCTAATTAAGATCCTAAATCTTATTTTGTTTAAAGGAAAAAATGAGAAAGAATTATTAAACCTAATAGAAACACTAAATTAATATTAACCTTAAAATCCCTATCAGTTTCCTTAAACATAACTTAAACTTAGTAAAATGCCTGTATAGAAATAAAAATTATCTTGCTTAGATGAAAAAGCTTAAAATTATTACTTACTGATAACTAACTGTTTTGCATGTTAAAATGTGTTTAGTTTGTGTTCCATTGTTATACAAACTGATCTTCAATATGCTTACATAGAATCTTGACATTCTATCAGTTATGTTTAAGAAGTATCTTGAGATTTACCTACATTTTTTTGATTGTTGTTTAAAATGTTATATTGAGTTTAGGAAACAAAAGTATATATTTTTTTCCATTAAAAATATAAGAGGAAAAATGATTTACTGAGAGATATACCTATTAAGAATGTGTACTGAAAACAAGATGTTTTCTACTGGGGAAACATTTAACTGGAAGATATTTTTCAGGTTATGCCTGTACATTGCACAGGATGAAAGCTGGAGATACTAGTTATGTACTGAAAAGGTAATGGGATCAATCCCATCAGACAGTTTGGTATTTTTTCAGAGTTAGAATACAGGATAGAGTAACTAGAATTGTAAGAGGAAGTGGTAAGAAATATTTAAACTTGAAAGGATCTCGGTATCATACATTTTCAAACCTGACGGAAACCAATACCAGGTAGTTACTAGTCTAATAAAAGTTTTCTTTCTGTCCTGTAATCACTGTTCACTCACCTTCCTCCAACACTGAAGGCGTCAGCATTCACAAGGGAGGAGTGGATGGAAGCGGGGTGAGAGAGACCATGGCAAGGTCCCGGTCTTCTTTGTTCCAAGCTAGAAAAGTGGAGAAGGTTTAACTTTGAATAACTTTCCCACATATTCAGAAGTAATTACTTGACACTTTCCCCTCATGCTTTTGTGATTTTTTAAAACTGTAGTTGATTTACAATACTGTGTTGGTTTCAGGTGTTTAGTAAAGTGATTCCATTCTTTTTTTTCTGATTGTATTCCATTTAGGTTATTACAGGATATTGAATGTAGTTCCCTGTACTATACAGTAAGTCCTTGTTGCTTATCTATTTTGTGTGTAGTAGTGTGCATCTGTTAATTCCATATTCCTAGTTTGTCCCTCCCTCCCTCTCCCCTTTGTTAACCATNTGTATTCCATTTAGGTTATTACAGGATATTGAATGTAGTTCCCTGTACTATACAGTAAGTCCTTGTTGCTTATCTATTTTGTGTGTAGTAGTGTGCATCTGTTAATTCCATATTCCTAGTTTGTCCCTCCCTCCCTCTCCCCTTTGTTAACCATAAGCTTACTTTCTAAGTCTGTGAGCCTGCTTCTGTTTTGTATAATCATTCATTTGTATTATTTTTAGATCCCACATATAATTGATATCAGAGCCTTTCCTGGTGGCTCAGTGGTAAAGAATCTGAAAATTTGCCTGCAATGCAGGAGCCATAGGAGATGCTGGCTCATTCCCTGGGTTGGGAAAATCTCCTGGAGGAGGGCATGGCCACCCACTCAATACTCCTGCCTGGAGAATCCCCATGGACAGAGGAGCCTGGTGGGCTACAGTCCATAGGGTTGCATAGAGTTGGACATGACTGAAGTGACCTAACACACACAAATGGTATCATGTGAGATTTGCCCTTCTCTGTCTGACTGCAGTCACTGTAATATCCTCCGGAAGCTCCTCTTCCCTTCCTGTCTGTGCACCCCTCTCCTGTGACTCTGCACATAAGGATGTTGTCAGGTGTCTGGCCTGGAATGGTGCTGTTGTTAGCGCAGGTGCCCGGCAGCTCAGCCCACCCCTGCCCCTCTTGGATTCCAGTGCCCTCCAGGATGCCTTCGCGCAGGAAACAAGGACGCTTTACCCTTTTTTTTTCTCTTGTTCTTTTTCCTTATTTGCTCAAGATGTTATCGATCTTCCAACCAAACCACCCCCCTCACCTGCCCCGTGGAGGCTTTTTCTGTGCCTCTCCTTTTAATCCATACTTTCCCTTTCCTAGTTCTTTTCAGACAGATATGACCAAAATATAAGATGCCAAATTTTTCCCACTGAGAAGCAGTATTTCCGCCCCCCATGATGCCATCATTCACCTCACAGTCCCCTAACCCAGTGTGTTGGGAGCTTCCAAATACATTTATTTCCTTCCTTGCCTTCTTCTCCCCTACCTTCCTCTCCCTGAGGGAAAATTTGGAAAGTTTTATCTCTACCACCTCTTGTCCCAACTCTTAGATTTTAGAACATGCAGAGTACTTATGAGGGTTTCTCTTACAGTAAGTCTTCTTTTGTGCCAAGGTTTTATATTGTTTTCCCAGACTATCCACCCATTAAAATATGACTTAATTTAGACAGATGCACATATTCTGTGTTTGTATATATATATATATTCATTTCCTAATATGGTTCTTTCCATTTTTTATCATCCTCATCAAGTCTGAGTTTAGTTTCTTTTGTTATCTGGATGGTATTTCTTTTTCTTTCAGAGACAATGGGAAGTTTATTACTCATAGCAATAGCAGTGGCCAGAGTTTCATCATTTTTCTTGCAATGTTATCCTCAGACCCCAGGGTGACACAAAGAGGGTGAAGTGTCACACGCATATGTGGGGATGCACTGCAGGGAAGGAACTCTGAACTTAGGGAACACAAATCTCTTAAATGGACAATAACCCTGCCTGGTCTTTACCATAAAGGGAGGCATTATTTTTATTATAATGGCCAATAAACACTCTGCCCTTTATTATTTTTATTTTCCAATGCTATTTGCTATAGAAAAATTCTGGAAAAGATGGCCCAGAGCAAAGATAGTCTCCCTAGGAGACATACTAATTCAAGAGACCTTGGAGGTTGTCTCCAAGTCCTCCTCCTATGCAATTTTAGGAGTGTTTTCCCTAAACACTCCTCTGTGAAGCTTATACCATCTGATAACCCTTTCTTGTTGCAGTCATCTACAAACCTTAGGTTACTCCCTCTCATTTTCTGAGGATTTCTGGAGAAATAGGTGTGTTGATTATTCTTTAAGACAATGGCCTTTTAGTTCCATGACTTCTTTTTCTTCATGATCTTTACCTCTACTGTATTATCTGGCCATTCATGAAACTGAGTATCATTTAAAATGTTTGATATCTGATGGATAGTTTTTTCTTTCAGATGCTTTGGATATCCTTCCCTTAATGTTATGTGTATATATACTTGTGGGCTATAAACTAAACTACTAAACTCCTTTACATAGTTATTTTTATCCCTAAACTCTGATTTTGGCTCACATCTGGTTACTATAGTATTCTTCTAAGGATCCGATAGGAGGTGAACGGCAAAGAAAGCTTGGCTTTATGGATAGACATGTAAAGAAATGATCAAGATGTTCTAATGTTCCCCTCAGCTTGACTCACCTTTAGACAGACTTCCTCTTAACTATGAACCTCTGCTTTCCCTTTTCTTAAAGCAGTTACTTTAGGCAACTTGTAAATTCTTTTGATGCTTCCATATATGTATGTGTATATATCTATAAGTTTATCAGATGATAGAGTGGTAGAGAATCGCCTGCTGATGCAAGAGATGCAAGAGATGTGGGTTTGATCCCAGGGTCAGGAAGATCCCCTGGAGGAGAAAATGGCAATCCATTCCAGTGTTCTTGCCTGGGAAATCCCACAGACAGAGGAGCGTGGCGGGCCACAGTCCATGGGGTCTCAAAAAGTCAGACATGACTGAGCACATGCACATGCACAGACACACATACACGTGTGTATATATATATTCAGTTATTTATATTAAGGTATAGTGGATTTACAACAGTATATTAGTTTCAGGTATACAACATAATGATTCAATATTTGTGTATATTATTAAATGATCCTTATTCCCTGAGAGTTATATACAATATTCTAAATTCTAATACAGCAAATTGATGTCTGATGTCCACTTTCTTTTCTTTTTAGATGATTTATTCTTTCTGTCAAAGAATGTGACATATATATATATGTATATATATTTATCCTTTAGGTTCAGAATTTTGACATGCTATGACTTAGGCATGTGTAATTTTTCATCAATCACCTGAAAAATAGATGAGCTCTTCTAGTCTGTACACTAATATATTTTTTTTCACTAAAGTATAATTGATTTGCAATATTTGTTAATTTCTGCTGTAGAGCAAAGTGATTCAGTTATAGATGAAAAGTTGTTGCTGAACCATGAAAGACGCCAGGATTCTTGGCCTCTGGAGGAGAAGAATTCAATCTCTTGGGCCAGAGATAAGGCTTGATCACTCAGAGCTTTTGTGTAATAAAGTTTTATTTAAATATAAAAGAGATAGAGAAAGCTTCTGACATAGACATCAGAAGGGGGCAGTGTTAGCAATGACGTTATATATGTTTTAATTAGTTATTACAATGAATCAAAAGAATGTCTCAAGTTTGTAAAAATTTTACCAGACCCACTCCCACAATTTGCATATTAGTATAACAAGATTAGAATTTAACAATAGAAGAATCCTCCAGACCCACTCCCATTATATACATTTTAAAATATCAGGATTAGTCAGAAGGGTTTCAGGAAGGAGAAACTGTCTTCCAGTCAGATACATTGTTGTTGTATAATCCCTAGTACTGAGCTTAAACTGAGTTGTGTGATTGACTAAGACTAAGGAATGTAGAGGAAAAAAAAACGTTTGTCCTTTTCTCCTTGAGAATTCCAGACTCCCAATCTCCACTTCCAGAGCCCCAGATCCCTTGCTCCTCCTTGGGGACCCTGGACTTCTTATCAATCTGCCTAGGAGTTGACTCTCTCATCTATACATTGTTTTTTATATTCTCTTCCATTTTGGTTTATTACAGTATGTTGTGTATTGTTCCCTGTGCTATATCGTAGGACCTTGTTATGTATCCACTTTATGTGTAATACTTTTCATCAGCTAGCCCCTGACTCTCCCTCTATCCCTCCCTCCCCCCTCCTCCACTGCAGCCACATGTTCATTCCCCTTTGTCTGTGAGTCTGTTTCTCACATTTTTCTTTTACTTAGGAAGTTTTAGTATTACTATTTGTTCAATTATTGCCACTCTTCCACACTTTCATTTCCCACTCATTTGGACCTGTGGTATTAACTCTCCTGTTTCTTAGCTTCTCTCATAAACTTTCCATCTTTGTATGTGTTTGTACAGTAAGATTTTTTTAAACCCATATTTTTAGATCAATGAAATGAATCTTAAGGGTAACAGGCCTTCCTTAAAATGTTTATTGATTTCTTTAGTTTGCGAAGATAAATTTGACTCTAGACAATCTTGTTTTTATGTGATGCATTGACTCTTTTAAAGTGATTTATTATTTGGTAACATATATTTGTGGAACTCATACTTTAAGCAATTCAATATCTTTGAATTTTGTGTTCTGAAATTTCTACCTCACCTGTCTCTCTGACTGCTTAACTCCTTTACATAGTTATTTTAATCTCTAAACTCTCATTTTGGCTCACATCTGGTTACTATAGTATTTTTCTAAGGATCCAATCGGAGTGAAAGGCAAAGAAAGCTTGGCTTTATGGATAGACATGTAAAGAAATGATCAAGATGGTCTGATGTTTCCCTCAGCTTAATTCACCTTTAGACAGACTTCCTCTTAACCATGAACCTCTGCTTTCCCTTTTCTTAAAGCATTTACCTTAGGCAACTTGTAAATTCTTTTGATGCTTCTTTCTAAAAGTTTCTTGCCATTTTTATAGCCCAGGGATATCTCTCTCCAAGTCCTAACCATCAAGGATGATGGCATCCCTGTCTTTCAGTCTGTGGTGGCCTACATTCAGTGAGTGCCACTCAGCAAACATGGCTTAATCACAGAGAAAAAAATTTCAGAACTGCCATTTAAGAAAGCTCCATGTACTTAACACATCTAATTGATGAACTTAGCCCTTATCATTCTCCAATACTTTCCCACCAGCTCATTTTAGCACTTAAAAGCTCTCCTGGCTTTCTTTTAGCAGAATGGAGTTCAGTTTCTCGCCTCTACTGCAATAGTCTCAAAAATAAAGTCTTCATTGTCTGTATGTTTTTCTCATGCAATTTTCACTTCGACAGAACATAGGAAGCTTTCTCATCTGCATTTCTGTCTCCATGGCCAGAAAGACTCAGCTCACCAGTCAATCTCCCTTTGGGCTCTAGAGAGTCAAGGACATTTGTTCGCCTGGTAAGGTGTCTCTCTCCCATCATGTGGACCTGAATATCAAGCTTGTTCCTAGATCTGCTGCTTTCCAGTAATCTCCCTAGACTCTGATGCATGTGTTTAGACCATGACCAAACTTATTTGTACATTAGGCCAAATTACTTCTTGTTCATACCAGCCATATAATCTTTAAATTGTATAAATTGCTAAATGTCTATAAATATTCTAAGTAGTATATATATATAGATATATATATATATATATATAATATAAAACTACTAAGAGAAACTGAAATTTCCTACTCTGTGTTTCCTTTGCCCCAGTATGGCTTTGTTCTAAAAATGCAGACTTTTGATTTATTTTGTTTTGCAAAATGTTAGCCATATTTTTCTGTATCTTGTTGTTTTTGTGCCTTGATGTATCTGGATATATTTAACTTATAAAATCTTTTAATATTGGTAATTTTGAGGTCCTTAAATACCACAGAACCACGTTAAATCTTCATAAATTTTAAAAGCACATATAAAGTTAGGATATATTGCACACATAGTGATTGAATTTCCTGAAGGCAATGGAACTCAGAGACAAGGAAGAAATGTACTTTCTTGGAAGACTATGAATATTCACTTTGAACAAAGATTTCCCTCTTAGGGACTTTGAAATTCGAGTGGTAACACCAGAAAGTATGGAACAATTCTATTAAACTATAGGTGAATTGGTTGAAAATTGGTTGATTTGACAAATTGATCATAATAACAAATTGCTCAATAGAACAAATTGGTAAAAATAAATGAATATTTCTAGACATTGGTTTCAAATTATTGGTGATTTTGTGTACTGTGGAGATGTTTTGCAATTTTTATGCACCTTTAAATATTTTCATCTTTTTATCAAAAGTTAGGGGGAAGAGCAGTATTTTTTGTGAACTCTGGGAGGGTTTAAAAAATTTGTACATATTTCTTAGCATTTTGGTTCAATTTTCTTCTCTAAACATGTCACTGAATATTGATTGAGATTACACACACTTCTTTCTATAGCTACAATCTTGAAAGAAGAAATTGTTTGAAATTATAGCAATGTAAGGGCATGGAAGGGTAAAAATTATGCTTAAAAATGTTGCTGCAAAACCCTGCATTAGAGTAAAATATATATGCAGTGGGGAAAGAGGACAACATAATAAAAATAACTGAGATAAATTCATTAACAGACTATTATTAAAAACTTTATAAAATAGAAAACATTATCCAAATGATGTTCAAAGTTATGAAATTTGCCTTTAGACTAATCATCTGGAGCTAGAGATAAAAATTAATGAACACAAACAAAAAAGCATGGTAAAAGAGAATTGAAAATAAAAACAAAACCAGAAATACAAAAATACATGAATGATGAACACCTCTATGTGTACAAAGTTAAAAACTGTGAAAGTAAATGATTAGCATCTGGAAATACATTTGTCATTTTAACTAAATCATTTATTACTTCATCAACTACCTCAAATATTTTGGTATGATTTACTTAGTAATTAGAATGCATGATACCTAACTGTCCACAGCAACCTTAAGTGTATTTTCTGTTTTTGTGGAAATAACAAGATCTCTATAATTCATTAAATAAGGGGACATATTAATTCAAATCCCCATAGGAGACATGTTGCTGCCATTTGATATGTGATTTGAAAGTGATTAAATATATTTTGTTTGTGGCTTGTGGGTTGAATTTTATCTTCAGGGAAAAAGTTACATAGTCAATAAAAGGAATTAAGTTCCATGGAAATATTACATTTTCAGACACTAAAATGAACAGATTTAACTCACATGTACTATTTGTTTCTTGTCAAGTAATAGCAGAAGCTCTCATTATCCGTCTTTGTGCTCTTGTCTCCTTTCAGCATCTGGAACTGGCAGGGCATCAGAGAGCAGGCACAAGACTAACAATGAAACTATTCTGGGCAACATTGTCATTAAGAGACCCACTACAAATTCCAAAGAATGCCTCTCTTTGAAACAAGGGGGAAAAACCTGTTTAACTTGAGGGAAAGTGAATGGATTCCCTTAAACTGAAAGAAAAATTGTCTTTCCTTAAAAACCAACTATTTTGAGAAGTCTTTGAGTATTTAAATGAGATTCAATTTCTAAAAGGTCATCAGCGAGAAATGTTTCCTTTCTAAAAAACGTTTTACTTCCAGCAAACCAGATATAACATAAAATGATGATAGTGGTCATATGAATTATATACTTTTAAGTATCTAACATATTTAAACTTGTCCACTCAATGCAAATAAAATATATCAATAGAAAAGCAGGGCTCTTTTATGTTGGTCCTTTTGCTTTAGTGAAGTAAGCTGAAATGGCAAAGAAAGCTTTTCATTCTCTAATAAATAAACAGTAACCTAGGAAAACTTTAAGGAATAGTGGAACATAGTTCACCAGTGGATCTTGGAATAGTTTCTGTACAATATTGATTATGCCAAAGGCTTTGACTCTGTAGATCACAACAGACTGTGGAAAATTCTTCAAGAGATGGGAATACCAAACCACCTTACCTGCCTCCTGAGAAATCTGTATGCAGGTCAAGAAGCAACAGTTAGAACTGGACATGGAACAACAGACAGGTTCCAAATTGGGAAAGGAGTACATCAAGGCTGTATATTGTCACCCTGTTTATTTAACTTCTACACAGAATACATCATGCAGAATGCCAGCTGGATGAACCACAAGCTGGAATCAAGATTGCAGGGAGAAATATCAATAACCTCAGCTATGCAGATGACACCACCCTTATGGCAGAGAATGAAGAGGAACTAAAGAACCTCTTAGTGAAAGTGAAAAAGGGAAGTGAAAAAGCTGGCTTAAAACTCAACATTCAAAAAACTAAGATCATGGCACCCTGTCCCATCACTTCATGGCAAATAGATGGGGAAAGAGTGGAAACAGTGGCTGACTTTATTTTCTTGGTCTCCAAAATCACTGCAGGTTGTGACTGTAAACATGAAATTAAAGGATGCTTGCTTCTTGGAAGAAAAGCTCTGACTAACCTAGACAGCATATTAAAAAGCAGAGACCTTACTTTGCCAACAAAGGTCCATCTAGTCAAAGCTATGGTTTTTCCAGTAGCCATGTATGAGTGTGACAGTTGGACTATAAAGAAAGCTGAGTGCTGAAGAATTGATGTTTTTGAACTGTGATTCTGGAGAAGACTCTTGAGAGTCCCTTGGACTGCAAGGAGATCCAACTAGTCCATCTTAAAGGAAATCAGTTCTGAATGTTTATTGGAAGGGCTGATGTTGAAGCTGAAACTCCAATACTTTGGCCATGTGATGTGAAGAACTGACTCATTGGAAAAGACCCTGATGCTGGGAAAGATTGAATGCAGGAGGAGAAGGAGACGACAGAGGATGAGATGGTTGGATGGCATCACCAACTCAATGGACATGAGTTTGAGCAAGCTCTGGGAGTTGGTGATGGACAGGGAAGGCTGGCGTGCTGCAGTCCATGGGGTCTCAAAGAGTTGGACCAGACTAAACTGAACTGATATACTGCCTAAGAATGTAGCTTGTTCCCATTTTCATCTTATCATTACTATACTCAATTCTGTGGTTCTTATAAATCCTCACTCTATTGTAGAAACCATTATAGTTCATCACTTTGACTTTCTTGAGGAATCAAATAGAAAAGGTTTAATATAGAACAGTCTCTCTCTAAATAAAAACAAAATGGACAAATTACAAGAATATGTAAAAAAAAGACTATCTCTGGGTTAATCTCAGTTATCTGTGGAAGGTTACTGGTTTGAAAATTTTCTCTGGGCAGTAATATCAGCTTGTGAAAAATGAATTATTTTAATTAAAAGAGGAGAGAAAATCAATTAGATTGACATTTAATAACTCTTCATTTAGAAGATTTATGTTTGTGTGTATAATCTGTTATAGGTAGAATGATACATATAATGCTCTCTAACTCCGTACGGCCTGAAATCTGTTTTGTTTTTTGAAAATCAGAAAATAAAAAGACGGGATAATAATAGCTTTTGCCCATTTTAGCAACTTCTCAGGATTACGTAATAGATAACATTAACTTGAATTGCTCTACTGAAAAGCTATATAAGATCAGAACCTAATTTTCCTCACAGGTTTGTTCAGTTTATTAAGTCCATTTGTAAGTCCTCAGAAATTTTGCTAGCCTGAACTAGACCCAAATACAAACACTATTTGAACTCTGGTTTAAATGGGACTCTTCAGTCTGGTTATCATTGTAGAAAGCCATTAGTGCACCACTCAAATGAAAGCCTCAATGTGCCTCTTTAAACAATTAATTTACTAGAGGTGTTTATGCACTACCAAAAGTCATTTATTTAATGTTCAAATTTTGGAACATCCTGGAATATCTTATAATATTAGATGAGATAGTCAATAGTTGGACAGAGGAGCCTAGAGGGTTACAGTCCATGGGGTCGCAAAGAGTCAGACATGACTTAGAGACTTAACAATAAAAACAAAAGTCAGTAGTACCAAATGATAAATTAACATTTTAAAATAAACACATGACAGGTAAAACTTCTAACTCTATGCTTTTAAAAATTCTAGGAAATATCCCCACCCATATTTTTATTTTCTCTAAGACATGTGTAGTCATTCCAGTGGGGGTTCTAACAAACTCATTGTTGGGTGGAAATATCAACAGACTACTTATAACATAGCTTTGGGAGATGCTAAGGGTGGAAGTAGGTCCTCATCCTAGAAGGCTCACTGGAGTCAGGTCTTTAAATGGGAAGAAAGATCTCAAGCCTGTGTTCTAGCCTGGAGTAAACAAAAGAGAGGACTATGAACAGAGAAAATGTGCTGTATTCTGGACTGTATTTGGGACCCAAACTTATATTCCAATATGATCCTTCACAGAGAACTAATAAAACCAGAAATCCTATGTACATATTATCAAACAACATCAAAAACAAGTTTCATAAATAGACTCAATAGCTTGGTTTGGAGCATTGCTGCTATTTATGATGCCACTTGTTCTTCCTTAAAAGTGTGATTTTTGAAATTTTCTAAATTATGTAGTGTAGTTGTAATGTGACATTTTAGAATAGTTAATAATAATATTCCTCAGTGGTACAACTTCTCCTGAAGAAAGAAATCTTACTTCTATAGCAATCCTTGAAAAGCCCCCAGGTACCAAATTGCAGAAACTGGAGGAGGAACTTCTAACATGAATGCATTCTGTAAATCATTTCAAAAACTTTTTGTTCAAAGGATATAGAAAACACTGGAAATACACATTCCAGGATGTACAAAGATTAGAGCAGCCTCTTCTTGATCTGAGGAAGATAACACACTGCTCACAGTTTTAAGCTTAAAGAATCCTGACATATGAAATGTCACCTTGAGTAACTGTGAAATTTCAAATGAAACAGGATGAAGCCCCCATATAGCTTAACACTTCACATGATACAGTATTAGATGCTGGCTAAATTTTTGATTTTTACAGGATTGGATGAACAGTGACAAACAGAATGCCACAAGGTAAGTTACCATGTTGATTTTAATGTAAGAGGGAGAAGATCATGAGTAGGCAGATACGCACATACATTTATGCTTACCTCTGCATAAAAGGTAAGCTGGAATGTGCTATGGTGTCCTTTGTTGAGTGATCACAGGGTGGAGATGTCTGCACACATGAAGGAAGGCCAGAGGAAGGTTAGAGGCAAAGGTTGAATTTTTATAACAGAAGTCATCAGATCGTTAGCTGTGTTTGTCTGCTGGCTGCAGAGTATGTGGCTTCTGTTTCATAATAACTGATTAGGGAAATCCATAGAGAAGGTGGCGGAGGAATAGGACTGGGAGACCACTTTCTCTCCCACAAATTCATTGAAAGAACCTTTGAACGCTGAGTAAATTTCACAAAACAACTTCTGAATGCTGGCAGAGGACATCAGGCACCCAGAAAGGCAGCCCATTGTCTTCGAAAGGAGGTAAGAAAAAATATAAAAGGTAAAAAGAGAGACAAAAGAGGTAGGGATGGAGATCCATCCTGGGAAGGGAGTCTTAAAAAAGAGAGAAGTTTCCAAACACCAGGAAACACTCTCACTGGTGGGTCTGTGGTGAGCCTTGGAATCTCAGAGGGCAACATAACCGGGAGGAAAAATAAATAATTAAAACCCACAGATTACATGCCTAACGGCAACTCTCATTGGAGAAGCAGCACAGATGCTCGCATCTGCCACTAGCAAGTGGGGGCTGGACAGGGAGATGCGGGCTCCATTGCATAGGGTAAGGACCGGGCCTGAATGCCCCGAGGGCAATCCGAGGGAACTAACTAGAGATAGCAACCCAGACTGTGGGATAGCTATCCCGCAAAAAGCCCTAACCTAAGACACTACCATGCCTGCTCCCAGAACAAACGACTGAGCAGAGCTGGCTGGCTGTGAACCAGCCCATCCCCAACTGGAAACAGGCAGGCGAGGGCAGCCAGAGCTGGAAGGG
The DNA here is from genome assembly GCA_006410655.1 of Kobus ellipsiprymnus. Taxonomy (NCBI): domain Eukaryota; kingdom Metazoa; phylum Chordata; class Mammalia; order Artiodactyla; family Bovidae; genus Kobus; species Kobus ellipsiprymnus. The sequence goes on from SJYR01004332.1 coordinate 104,161, forward strand.
AGCAATTGTAGCCCCAGAGAGGCATCCTCTACCAAACTGCAATCAGGCTTCATGGCTAACCAAGACTTCTTGGGATTCTGGATGGTTGACATCCTCCAGGAGGGTCACAGCCAGAAATCAGTTCCCCAGAAGAGACACATGGCACACCGGAGAAGGTGCACAGGTTGTACACCCAGAAAACTGAGCGGCAGGGATGGGGGAGGTGATAAGTCACAGCTTGCCAAGCACCTGGTCACCTGAGCTTCTCAGACTGGGGAAAGGCACAAAATGCAGGCCCAACCAAGTCTGCGCCTTTGTGGAGTACCCGAGTAACTGAACCTGAGTGGCTTAGACCTGGGAAGTGCATACAACTCAGCGCCTGCCTCAGACAGTTCCCAGCAGAACAACCTAGAACCTGAGCAGTGTAGACTGGGAAAGCATACATGCCATGAGCAGGGGCAAACAGAGTGTGGCCGAGACACTATGAGCACTCCCCACAGATGCCATTGATATCTGTTTGCAATGTTCCTCCCTCCCCACAGCATGACTGAACAGGTGAGCCTAAAAAAGTGATCACCACCGCCCCCTTGTGTCAGGGCGAAAATTAGACACTGAAGAGACCAGCAAACAGAAGAAGCTAAAACAAACAGAGAAGTGACAGGTGCAATAGAGTAAAACCCTGTAGTTAGCACTGACTACATAAGAAGGGGCTTATAGATCTTCAGAAGTATAAGACTAATCAAGGAACTATCTGAAAATGAACTGACTCAACACTGTCCACAACAGCTCCAGAGAAAGTCTTAGATATATTTTTACTATTATCATTTTTTAAATTTTCAAAAAAATTTAAGTCCTCTATTACTCCTTTAATTTTCATTTTTATGACCTATTATTACTTTTCCAATAAAAGACCCTATTTTTAAAAGCAAACTTCATATATATACATATATATGTATACAATGTTTTGTGACTTTGTTTTTTTCTTTAATATTGTATTTTTGAGAATCCAACCTCTACCCTAGGTTTTTAATCTCTGCTTTTTGGTATTTGTTATCAATTTTGTACCTTTAAGAACCCAATCTTCAGTACCCAATTTTACTTGGGAGTGAGATAACTGGCTTGACTGCTCTCTCCCCCTTTGGACTCTCCTTTCTCTTTACCAGGTCACATCTATCTCTTCCCACACCCTTCTCTTCTTTACCCAACTTTGTGAATCTCTTTGTGTGTCTGCACTGTGGAGAACACTTAGGGAACTGATTACTGGCTAGATCTCTTTCTCTCTCTCTCTTTGATTCCCTCTTTTCTCCTCCTGGCCACCTCTATCTCCCTCCTCCCTCTTCTCTTCTCTGTGTAACTCCATGAACATCTCTGAGGGGTCCAGACTGTGGAGAGCACATAGAGAAGTGATTACTGGCTAGCTTGCTCTCTCCTCTTTTGATTCCCCCTCTTCTTCTCCTGGTCACCTCTATCTTGCTCCTCCCTCTTCTCTTCTCCCTGTAACTCTGTATACCTCTCCAGGTGTCCCTCACTGTGGAGAAACTTATCATCTTTAACCTAGATGTTTTATCATTGGTGCTATATAGATGGAGAAGTATTGAGGCTACTGTAAGAATAAGACTGAAAACCAGAAGCAGGAGGCTTAAGTCCAAATCCCGAGAACACCAGAGAACTCCTGATTCCAGGGAACATTAATCAACAGGAGTTCATCAAATGCCTCCATACCTACATTGAAACCAAGTACTACCCAAGGGCCACCAAGTTCCAGAGCAAGACATACCACGCAAATTCTCCAGCAACACAGGAACATAGGCCTGAGCTTCAATATACAGGCTGCACAAAGTCACACCAAACCCACTGACATCTCAAAACTCATTACTGGACACTTCATTGCATTCCAGAGAGGAGAAATCCAGCTCCACCCGGCAGAACACAAACACAAGCTTCTGTAACCAGGAAACCTTGAGAAGCCACCTGCACAACCCCACCCACAGTGAGGAACCTCAACAATAAAAAGGAACCACAAGCTGCCAGAATACAGAAAGACCACTCCAAACAGAGCAGTATAAACAAGAAGAAAAGGCAAAGATATACCCAGTAGGTAAAGGAACAGGATAAATGCCCACAAAACCAAACAAAAGAGGAAGAGATGGGGAATCTACCTGATAAAGAATTCCAAATAATGATAGTGAAACTGATCCAAAATCTTGAAAACAAAATGGAGTTACACATGTAACTCCATTGCCTGGAGACAATGTTTAAGAAGATACAAGAAAGGTTTAACAAGGACATAGAAGAAATAAGAAAGAGTCAATATATAATGAATAATGCAATAAATGAGATAAAAAGCACTCTGGAGGGAACCAACAGTAGAATAACAGAGTCAGAATATAGGATAAGTGAAATAGAAGATAGAATGGTAGAAATAAATGAAACAGAGAGGAAAAAAGAAAAATGAATTAAAAGAAATGAGAACAATCTCAGAGACCCCTGGGACAATGTTAAACACACCAACATTCGAATCATAGGAGTCCCAGAAGAAGACAAAAAGAAAGACCATGAGAAAATACTTGAGGAGATAATAGTTGAAAACTTCCCTAAAATGGGGAAGGAAATAATCACCCAAGTTCAAGAAACCCAGAGAGTCCAAAACAGGATAAACCCAAGGCAAAACACCCCAAGACACATATTAATCAAATTAACAAAGATCAAACACAAAGAACAAATATTAAAAGCAGCAAGGGAAAAACAACAAATAACACACAAGGGGATTTCCATAAGGATAACAGCTGATCTTTCAATAGAAACGCTTCAGGCCAGGAGGGAAGGGCAGGATATACTTAAAGTGATGAAAGAAAATAACCTACAGCCCATATTGCTGTACTCAGCAAGGATCTCCTTCAAATATGAAGGAGAAATCAAAAGCTTTACAGATAAGCAAAAGCTGAGAGAATTCAGCACCACCAAACCAGCTCTCCAACAAATGCTAAAGGATATTCTCAAGACAGGAAACGCAGAAAGGGTGTATAAACTAGAACTCAAAATAATAAAGTAAATGGCAATGGGATCATACTTATCAATAATTACCTTAATCATAAAACTTGTGGGACACTGTAAAAGCAGTGCTAAGAGGGAAGGTTCATAGCAATACAGGCATACCTCAAGAAACAACAGGTAAGTCAAATAAGTGAGGTAACTCTACACCTAAAGCAACTAGAAAAGGAAGAAATGAAGAAGCTCAGGGTTAGTAGAAGGAAATCTTAAAAATTAGGGCAGAAATAAATGCAAAAGAAACAAAAGGGACCATAGCAAAAATCAACAAAGCTAAAAGCTGGTTCTTTGAGAAGGTAAACAGAATTGACAAACCATTAGCCAGACTCATCAAGAAACAAAGGGAGAAAAATCAAATCAATAAAATTAGAAATGAAAATGAAGAGATCACAACAGACAACACAGAAATACAAAGGATCATAAGAGACTACTATCAGACTCTATATGACAATAAAATTGACAACATGGAAGAAATGAACAAATTCTTAGAAAAGTACAACTTTCCAAAATTGAACCAGGAAGAAACAGAAAATGTTAAGAGACCCATTACAAGCACATAAATTGAAACTGTAATCAGAAATCTTCCAACAAACAAAAGCTCAGGACCAGATGGCTTCAGAGCAGAAGTCTACCAGAAATTTAGAGAAGAGCTAACACCTATCCTACTCAAACTCTTCCAGAAAATTGCAGAGCAAGGCAAACTTCCAAACTCATTCTATGAGGCCACCATCATTCTAATACCAAAACCTGAAAAAGATGCCACACAAAAAAGAAAACTATAGGCCAATATTGCTGATGAACATAGATGCAAAAATTCTTAACAAAATTCTAGCAAACAGAATCCAACAACATATTAAAAAGATCATACATCATGACCAAGTGGGCTTTATCCCAGGGATGCAAGGATTCTTCAATATCTGCAAATCAACCAACATAATACACCACATTAACAAATTGAAAGATAAAACCATATGATTATCTCAATAGATCCACAGAAAGCCTTTGATAAAATTCAACATCCGTTTATGATAAAAACCCTCCAGAAAGCAGGCATTGAAGGAACATACCTCA